>CAUYLG010054613.1:0-13325 GCA_963573385.1 Cacajao melanocephalus | reverse complement strand
TTCACTCCCTGACCTGAGCTTGGGGCTGAGCTTGAGGGTGCTGGGTCATTCTGGGCACCCTCTGGATGGAAATTGGCTTCCCCGGTGATTTCTGTGACATCCCCGACCCCAACTGTGGGGATCTGGCGCGGACTGTGCTTCACCTCGTGGGGAGGGACGTTCCACCTAGGCCACTCTCTTGTTTATCTTCACATCCCCAGATCTGTCTTCTGAGACTTTGCCCTTCTCCAGGAAGAGCACTCAGGAGACCAGGAAAATGGCCACAGAGCTCCTGAGAGCCAAAAAAGAGGTGAGAATTACCTGCAATTCCATCTTAGCTGTTAACAGAATGGATCCCATAACCTTTTCTTGCCCTGGAGGCAAAAAATTGGTATTGGGCAAAATTCATTCATAGTCTTGGAAGAGGGGCTCATTCTAATAGGAGTTCTGCCTCAGCATTCCTATCTGCTCCATCCATACTGCAGTCACTCATGAAGTAGTTAATTGTGAAGAACACATATGGAGCAGTTTAAATAAAAGTACAGAGACATACATGCTTAATTGTTCGGTTATGTGGATGAAGGGCAGGGACAGCAGAGATGCCTCTAATTTCAAATGGATGGGGTGGACTGCCAGAAGTAGGGCTGTCTCAGCTGCTCCTGACTGATTTGGTAAGTTGGAAATTAGGGGGAAGACTTTCCAGTGGGAGGCAGCAAGGAAGCATAGTTTGTTTAAAAGGCTGGACTCTTGCTACAGTGTGGAAGGATTATGGTGGCTAATGGACTTCCTTAAAGGTTTTAAAATATGCATAGGTGGCTGGGTGTGGTGGCTCAGGCCTGTAATCCCAACACTTTGGGAGGCCGAGGCAGGCAGATCGTGAGGTCAGGAGATCGAGACCATTCTGGCTAACACTGTGAAACCCCATCTCTACTAAAAATACAAAAAATTAGCTGGGCATGGTGGCACGTGTCTGTAGTCCCAGCTACTGGGGAGGCTGAGACAGGAGAATCTCTTGAACCCAGGAGGCGAAGGTTGCAGTGAGCTGAGATCATGCCACTGCACTCCAGCCTGGGCAACAGAGCAAGACTCCATCTCAAAAATAAATAAATAAATATGCATAGGTGAAGACACAGACTAGCTATTCTCATAGAACAAGGAGGAGTTTGACATAGTCTGACCTGAATTCTACATTTGAGAGCATTTTCAGCTTTTGGCAATAGGGACATTTCACCCAAAATTTCAGATTCCCTGCTTCTCTGAAAATAAATCTGCCCTGAGTAGCTGGGATTACAGGTGCGTGCCATCATGCCTGGCTCATTTTTTGTATTTTTAGTAGAGATGAGGTTTCACCATGTTGGCCAAGCTAGTCTTGAACTCCTGACCTCGTGATCCACCTGCCTTGGCCTCCCAAAGTGCTGGGATTACAGGAGTGGCTTTTTTTTTTTTTTTTTTTTTTTTTGAGACGGAATCTTGCTCTGTCACCCAGGCTGGGATGCAGTGGTGCAATCAATCTTGGCTTACTGCAACCTCTGCCTCCCAGGTTTGAGCAGTTCTCCTGCTTCAGCCTCCTGAGTAGCTGGGATTACAGGTGCCCACCACCACACCTGACTGATTTTTGTATTTTTAGTAGAGGTGGGGTTTCTCCTGACCTCAGGAGATCCACCCATCTTGGCCCGCCTTGGCTTTGGCCTTGGCCTTGGCCTCGGCCTCCCAAAGTCCTGGTATTACAGGTGTGAGCCGCCACCGCACCTGGCCTTACTGTGCAATTTTTTATTTGCTTTTATTTTAATTATTACACTGTGCAGGTTTTGATGACCAGGGTAGACCTGCCAACTCAGATCTCTTTCTTCTCATGTGAAAGTTCTCAGTAGCATCCCGATTGGTTTCCAAATGTTGACATGGTCCTTTGCCACCTACCACATGTTTCTGTAATCCTCAATTTCCCCATCATTGCAGTAACATCACTTTTCAGAAACCTTTAGTGGCTCATTTCAGTATCTGAGATATTTAGGACGGTCCTCATTTCAAATGTTACATCCCGTTGTCTGATTTCATGTTCTGATTATTCAGTCTGCAAGTGTGTTTATTGTTACCACAGGGGAGTCATCTTATGTATACTTTTAACTTAGATAGATTCACTTTTTATCCACTCAGCGAAGAAAGGAGAGAAAAACAAAAACAGGTCAGGTCAATTGGTTCCCTTTCCCATTTAATGAATTCATGCCCAGGAGTGAGTGAGAAACAGGAGGACTGACTCTGCCGCTCTCCAAGACTGGCTTAGGAGTTTCTGATATCATAGTCACGCCAGCAAGCCAGTGGTCACGATAGTCATCAAGTATTTTTCATATGACATGATTCCTCTATCAGCGGATCAGGCTTTGCTGCATAATAAACAACCCTAAACATCAATGGCTTAAAATCACTTATTAACACAGGATTTGGTAGGCTTGTAGTTTGGGCGGGTACAGGTAGGTTTCGCAGGTTTCACCTGGTCTTGCTGTCTGGTATTCTGCTGGGACCACACATTTTGCTGCAGCTGGCTGGCATTTTGACCAGGGCTGGAGGACTGTCCACGTGTGACAGTTAGGAAGCTCGTTGGCTGGGGTGCCTAGTTTCTTCTTGGTTGTCTTCCATGTGGGCTTGGGCTTGGTCACGTGGTCTTGGGTTTCTCTACACAGGAAGAGAAGACAGCCCCAGTTAAGAAGTGCTTTTATGGTTTTGGCTTTCATCACGTTCACTAATGTCCTTTTGGCCAAAGGAAGTCACATGGCCAAGTCCAGTCATCATAGAAGGGGATAACATAAGGGAGTAGATAAAGGGAGACATGATTTATTGGTCCCAATGATTCATACCCTTACCATGTACAAGATAAACTCACCCCCCTCCCAAGATCCCCAGAAATTTTATCATCAGACTCAAAAGTCCAGTATCTTATGCATAACAGTCTGCATGTGGCTAAAGCTTCTTCAGTGGATCCCTTTCGCGTCAGATACCTGTATACTAAAAAGACAAGTCATTTGTTTCCCTCCACCCCAAACACTCCCAACCTAACATACAGAGAGAGACACTGCAGTAGACACTTCCATTCAGAAAGGACAGGAATGTGGCGTGGAGGAGGCCTCTTTATTTTGAACTGTTTCAGATCCTTTTGGACTTCCTTGAAAGCTGTCTGGGCTTCCCACGTACCAGATTTGGGACTGCTCTATTAGACAGAAGCAGAGTCACAGTCAGATAGGCCTCTCATCTTTGGCAAGGTGTCGGTGCTGTGGGACAGTGCTCATAAGAATTTCAGAAACCACCCCACATACATACAACAAAAAATACCAAAAAAAAAAAAAAATTTTCAGAAACCAGCTGGGCGTGGTGGCTCACGTCTGTAATCCCAGCACTTTGGGAGGCTGAGGCAGGCTGATCACCTGAGGTCAAGAGTTTGAGACCAGCCTGACCAACATAGAAAAACCCCGTCTTTACTAAAAAGACAAAATTAGCCAGGTGTGGTGGCGCATGCCCATAATCCCAGCTACTCGGGAGGCTGAGGCAGGAAAATTGCTTGAACCCGGGAGGCAGAGGTTGCTATGAGCCAAGATCGCGCCATTACAGTCTCCAGCCTGTGCAACAAAAGCAAAACTCCGTCAAAAAAATAAAAAAATAAAAAAGGAGACTCTCAGAAGCCTTTCTTTCTAGCTTGGAGACTCCTAGGCATCCCTTTAACACTTCAGAGGTCCCAAAGTTTAGGTCTTTGAGCTAAATTCTTGATTTGATCTTTACGCTGAGATTATTTTTTTATTTTGAGACACGTGCTGGCTGGAGAGAATGAAGATACAAAATGATTTTATTTCCAAGCCAGCAAGTCCTGACTTGTCTGTATTCCCTCTAAATTATGCTTGCAAGCTGTATAATTGCTTCTTTAGCTCTTCTGTTTCTTGACATTATTATATGTAGCTAGAAACATCCAGCTGAAACTTTTAACAGGCTTTCTGGAGATCTCCTTAGCTAGATCCAAAAATTCGTCAGGTGTATTTTCTGTTTTCCAAGTTTATGCAGGCAATAGCTTTGCTAATATATAACACGAGTTGCCTAGTTCAAGCTGCCAGAGCAGTTTTCTCACTATTCTAGTCCCCACTAGCAGTTTGTTTACTGCTTTTCCAGCCTGTGCTAATAGTTTTCCTTGGATGCTTTCCAAGCCTCTGCCCATGTCCTGCTCCCAAAGCTAATACTGTGTTTTAGGTATTTTGTCATGGCAGCACTTCACTTCTGTGTACCAGTTTAGTGGCCTAAAGATCTTAGCAACTTAGGCCAGGTACAGTGGCTCACGCCTGTAATCCCAGCACTTTGGGAGGTCAAGGTGGGTGGATCATGAGGTCAGGAGTTCGAGACCAGCCTGGCCATCATAAGTGAAACCCCGTCTCTACTAAAAGTACAAAAATTAGCTGGGTGTGGTGGCATGTGTCTGTAATCCCAGCTACTTGGGAGACTGAGGCAGGAGAATCGCCTGAACCCAGGAGGCAGAGGTTGCAGTGAGCTGAGATCGCGCCATTGCACTCCAGCCTGGGCAACAAGAGCAAAACTCCATATAGAAAACAAAAAAGGCCGGGCGTGGTGGCTCACGCCTGTCATCCAAGCACTTTGGAGGCCAAGGCGGGAGGACCACCTGAGGTCAGGAGTTCAAGACCAGCCTGACCAACATGGTGAAACCCCGTCTTTATTTAAAAAAAAAAAAAAAAAAAAAAGATTGCTGGGCTCCCCCACAACCGAATTTCTGAATCAGTAGCCCTAGGATGGGGACTGAGATTTTTTTATTTCTAACAAGTTCCCAGGGAAAGCTGGTGCTACAGGTTCAGGAGCCACTCATTGAGCCAGTACACTAAGCCGTGCTGCCTCTTTTGGGTAATCTCGGCCTATGTTTCTGAGCATCAGGAAGTGCTGACCTCCTGTGACTCCATCTTACAAATGAAGAAGTCTTTTGCTAGAATCCTGCAGCAGGCTTCTTGTGGCTTGTTGGTTATCGTTCATTTTTCAGCTGGCAAGCAGGTGAATTACTATTATACCAGTTACTCCCCCAAGCTGCTAGCTGTGTTGCTACTCAGTGGGAGAGAGCTGGAGTGGATCATGAGGGTCAGCCACACAGTGTTTACAATGCCCGCTCCATTGCATGGTTCTCAGACAAACCATGAGTTGTTCCAGGGCTGGAGGAATAGTCAGTTTTATAAAATGTATTAAAGTAACATTAATTGCCCTCTAACGTAGCTCCTTCATTTGAGATTTTCAAGGGGTGTATGTGTGTATGTTCCGAGAAGGAGTTTTGAAAGCAAATCACAACAGGGACTAGGCAGGTACCTGAATAGTCTTTTTCTCTCCAGTGTTTACTGATGAACAGTTTCAGACATATGGAAAAAATAGAAAGACCTGTACATTGAACACTGACATACCCACTACCTAGATTCAACAGTGACTACCTCTTTCTCATGAACTTTCCTGATCCTCGATCCTGCAGTGACCTCTCCCTCTTGAAATTTCTCTGACCCATTGATTCACAACCATCACTCTACTTTTAGGAGCCTTTAAAAGTACAAAAGCCCCATCCCCAGGTTTATTGATTTGTGGTGGGACTCGAGAATCCATCATTTAAACACCACCCAGCTAGCTCTGAAGTATAGCCAGAGAGAGACGAGGGGTGAGAACCAAAGCTCACACTCATCTGTGCTCTTCCCTTGGGATTAAGTACATTGGGACTGGCTGGTTTGGAGACAGCTATCAATATAACTGGATGTAGATAGAGTCTTAAGGCCATTTCGTAGCCCAGCCAGTGTAGAATAGCAGAGCTGGTAGGGGACAGGAAATGTAGGGGAGGTTCCCTGGGAAGGGTACAGTGTGGAATTAGTTTTAGAGACACAATGTCATACCCTCAAGGAGTGATGGAGGCATTCTGAGAAGGGGATGCAAAACATTAAATCAAAGAGACAAGACATGTCCCTAAATGAATGAAGCTGGTGAGGCAGTCTCCAGTAGTGTGCCGTGGCTGATAGACCACGAACCAGCATGAGTCACCGTCAGCTAACTGTGGTCCAAAGGCAGTGCAAAGCCCAGGGTGGTCAGATGTATGGATATTTTACAGAACCCACAGACTGAGATTTTCATATGAAATCTTCTGACATTTAATTGATATAAACACAAGATTTAAAGCACTATATGGGTCAAACTAAACCACTTTATGGACTGCAGATTGTACCCAAAGAGAGTAAGTGTTGGGCTGGGAAGAATCCCGGTGCTAAACTTCCAGACTCATTTGGAAATCTCACCAAACTTCCATGCCAAGGACAGTTATATATTCCCGCCCTCCAAAGCACTGCTTTCTAGGTAGCGGAGGTTCATTTGAAACTTTGTTGCTTGCCTAACAATAATAAATCATTTTCAGTTTTTAAAAATATTTGACTGCTAAGTGTTTGCAGATTCCGTCATAGACGCCCGGGCAATCGCAGTGAGCCAGCCATGCACGTGGAACTGATAGCCTAGCGGGAAGCCAAAAAAGAGAAATGAGTATCATGTATTATCTTTGAGTTAAGGGAGCGCAGTGAAGCAGGAGAAGGGGATGAAACCCACGTGAGGACATGGAATTTTACATAGAATGGCCAGGGAGTGCAGCAGGCAGTTGTCTGAGTCCTTCACAGTGATCCTAATCCTCACCATAACCTTGTGAGATGAGCACTGTTATTTTTAGTTCACAGGAGAAACTGATGTGCTGAGTGACTAATTTAGTGCCTGAGGTCACACTAGCTGGGGACAGAGATGGGTCCCAAATCCAGATAGTGTGGTTTGAGTCCACACTCTTCATCACTGCCCGCTTCCCCTCCTTAGGCCTGAGCAGGCACGTGGCAGCATTTGGTAGAGGAGGGAGTGAGTCCTGCTGTGGGAACTATATATGTTGGTGAGTTATTTGCCCCTAACCCCTAGAGGCGTCACTGCTTCCAGTAGAACAAACACTGAGACTAAGTAGTCTGAGAAAATTTTCAAACTCAGCAAGATGATTCTTTACTATTGGGTTGTGCTTGTGTGATTTCTTCTTCTCCCTGCCTAGTGTTAAAACTCCCTCTGTGTAAGGGCTTTGGTTTTGTTTTTTTCCTCCATGGCAGCTAGCCCGGGATATTGACAGTAATAGGTGCTTAAGTGATGCCGGCTGGGCAGAGATAGGAGAATAATGGTCTTTGACCCCTTGGTGCCAAGGTCACAATCCAAAGTAGGGTCTGGAAATCTTTCCTGCTTCCTTGAGGGAAGCCTTTTAACCTCTCATTCTTTTTTTTTTTTTTTTTTTTTTTTTTGAGTCAGAGTTTTGCTCTTGTTGCCCAGGCTAGAGTGCAGTGGCGCAATCTTGGCTCACTGCAACCTCCACCTCCTGGGTTCAAGCGATTCTCCTGCCTCAGCCTCCCAAGTAGCTGGGATTACAGGTGCCTGCCACCACACTGGGCTCATTTTGTATTTTTAGTAGAGCCAGGATTTCTCCATGTTGGTCAGGCTGATCTTGAACTCCTGACCTCAGGTGGTCCGCCCACCTTGGCCTCCCAAAGTGCTGGGATGACAGGTGTGAGCCACTGTGCCTGGCCTTGACCTCTCATTCTAAACTGGGAGAGACAAGCTCCTGGATGAACAGAGGTGTGTTTTGTGTTACAGGCATTCGTGGCATTCAGGGATGTGGCTGTGGACTTCACCCAGGAGGAGTGGAGGTTGTTGAGCCCTGCTCAGAGGACCCTGCACAGGGACGTGATGCTGGAAACCTATAACCACCTGGTGTCACTGGGTAAGAATGGCCTCCCTTGGCACTTAAAGTCTGTCCTACAGAGTATTTCCCACTCTGAGGAAGGGCTACTTCTGGAACACCTTTGCCTTAGAATTGGGCTTAAAAACAATTTACCTTTTTCCTCTGGGTAAATCTGGATTTAGTAGAAGTGAAAGCAGATAGATTGATTTATTCATGTTATGGATGACACTGCATTTCCAGGCCCCTTTCCCAAGGCTTGGGCTCTCTCTTTATTTTGCTCCAAACCCAGGAGACTTTCATCCACCAAATGTTAATAATATGCTGTTTTTCTTACTGGAGTCACCGTTCCTTAGTTAACCTTCCTACTTCAGAGAGAGAACTGTTCATCGGTCTTTTGTATCCTCTGCGTTTCCTCACCCATTTCAGCTCTGAGTTCTAGAATGGCCTCTTGAGCCCATAACCAACAATCTCCTCATTTTCTTCTCTATGAGCAGAAACTCCATCTTCCAAACCAAAACTCATTGCTCAGCTGGAGCGAGGGGAAGAGCCCTGGAGAGAGGAGAGAAAATGTTCTCTGGACCTCCGTCCTGGTGAGTGTCAGTGTGAGGTTGATGGGATAGTCTACAGCTTAGCAGAGAGGGAAGGAGGAGACATCTCTCAGATACTGGGAAGAAGCTCTTCTCCAGGCCTCCTAAGCCAAGGGGAAGGTTGCCTGACACGGCCTTCCTTCTGGAACATAATCTTCAATTAAGGGAGGGACTTCCCTGGTTTCCTTGTCTCTTCCCTATACCAGGAAGCCTCCCTTCCTCACTTGTCTTCTCCATAATGCTTAGTCTTTCCTCATTCATAGTCTTCTTTCTCACCTGATCTTAAAAACTGCATCTCCTCTTGCCGGGCGCAGTGGCTCATGCCTGTAATCCCAGCACTTTGGGAGGCCGAGGAGGGCGGATCACGAGGTCAGGAGTTTGAGACCAGCCTGACCAAAATGGTGAAACCCTGTCTCTACTAAAAATACAAAAATTAGCCGGGCATGGTGGCGTGCACCTGTAATCCCAGCTACTCAGGAGGCTGAGGCAGGAGAATCGCCTGAACCTGGGAGGCAGAGGTTGCAGTGAGCCGAGATTGCACCACTGCACTCCAGTGTGGGTAACAGAGTGAGACTGTCTCAAAAAAAAAAAAAAAGAAAAACCAAACCTGCATCTACCTTATGCATGTTAAGTCTACGACCCTTCTGGATACTTTCTAGTATCTAGAAATTAATCGTATGCTAAGATTAATTATCTCCGTCTCTCTACTTCCCATAATTTATTACACAATACTTAAGCTATGACTAATAATAAAATACATACTCATGTGCCAGTGCCCCAGCTTAAGAAATAAAAAATTACCTAAACAGTCAAAGTGTCCATTTCCCCTTTCCTGATGGTATCCTATACCCATCCCTCCAAGGGAATTGTTTTTCAATATTAGGGATTTATAATTCTCATGCCTGGCTTTATTCTTTCCTTCATATGTATGAATCGCTAAATCATCTGTATTGTTGTTGGAATACTTTAAAACTCTGTATCAGTGTCTTCATATCATGTGCATTCTTCTGCACTTTGCTTTCTTTCTTTTTTTTTTTTTTTTTTTTTAATTGTGATGGAGTCTTGCTGTGTTGCTCAGGCTGGAGTGCAGTGGCTCAACCTCGGCTCACCACAACCTCCGCCTCCTGGGTTCAAGCGATTCTCCTGCCTCAGCCTCCTGAGTAGTTGGGACTACAGATGCGTGCTACCATGCTTGGCTACTTTTTATATTTTTAGTAGAGACGGGGTTTCATTATGTGGGCCAGGCTGGCCTCGAACTCCTGACCTCATAATCCACCTGCCTCAGCCTCCGAAAGTGCTGGGATTACAGGTGTGAGCCACCATGACCGGCTGTAGTTTGCTTTCTTCACTGATGCTAATTTTGTGCTATGTTGGTATATGTAGCTCTGCTTCATTCATTTTTATGGCTATATAATATTGTGTTATATGCATAATTATAATACAGTTCATTTATCCATTCCATTTTTGTTGGACAGTTACATTTTTACCAGTGTATTCTTTTGACCAATTAAAGAATGCTGCTGTGAACGTTCTGATAGATGTGTCCTTAGGCACATAAACTCTTGTTTATCTAGGATATGTACCCAGGAGTAGAACAGCTGAGTGAAAGAATGTGCACCCGTTCAGTCTGATAAGGTGATGCCAAACTATTCTCCAAAGTTGTTGCATTAGTGTTCTAGGGCTGCCTCAGCAAAGTACCACACACTGAGTGGCTTATTTATTTTGAGACAGAGTTTTGCTCTTGTTGCCCAAGCTGGAGTGCGACGGCACAACATTGGCTCACTGCAACCTCTGCCTCCCGAGTTCAAGTGATTCTCCTGCCTCAGCCTCTTGAGTAGCTGGGATTAAAGGTGCATGCCACCATAACTGGCTAATTTTTGTATTTTTGGTAGAGACAGGGTTTCACCATGTTGGTCAGGCTAGTCTCGAACTCCTGACCTCAGGTGATCTGCCCACCTCAGCCTCCCAAAGTGCTGGGATTACAGGCATGAGCTACCACACCCGGCCAAAGTTTATTTTCTCACAGTTCTGGAGGCTAGATGTAGAGATCAAGGTGTTGGTAGGTTCCCTTTGAGGGCTGCGAGGAAGAATCTGTCCCATGTCTGTCCTCTAGCTTCTGGTGGTTTGCTGGCAGTCCTGGTGTGGAGGAGCAGTACCCCGATCTCTGCCTTCATCTTCGTATAGCATTCTCCCTGAGTGTGTGTCTCTGTGTCCACATTTTCCTTGTTTGTGAGGACATTATTCATACTGGGTTGAGGCCCACTCCAATGACCTCATCTTAACTAATTATATCTGCAGCGACCTTGTTTCCAAATAAGGTCACCTTTTGAGATATTAGGGGTTTGGACTCCAATATGTCGTTTTTGGGGAAACAGAATTCAACCTATAGCAATTGCTTACACTCACATGGCATTTTATCATAGGAGGATTCCAGTTGCCCTGCGTCCTTGCTAATACTTCGTGTGGTCAGACTTTAGGTTTTGATCATCTTTTGGGTATGAAGTGGCCTCTCATAGTAGTTGTAATTTGCTTAGTATTGAGTTTGAGCATCTTTTTATATGTTCATTCCTTGACTGGCCTTGGTGTTTGCTCTTTTATGAAGACTTTTTCAATTCTTTAGTTTTTTTTCTTGCTGATTTGAATTTTTTAAAATAGATCATTGAGATGAACTCTATTATCGGATGTTCCAATCTGTGGTTTACCTACTTGCTTTCATCTTTTTTGTTTTGTTTTGTTTTTTGAGACAGAGTTTTGCTGTGTCACCCGGGCTGGAGTGCAGTGGCCCGATCTTGGCTCACTGCAACCTTCTACTCCTGGCTTCAAGCAATTCTCTTGTCTCAGCCTCTCGAGTAGCTGGGATTACAGATGCCTGCCACCATGCCTGGCTAATTTTTGTATTTTTAGTAGAGACGGAGTTTCACTGTGTTGACCAGGCTGATCTTGAACTTCTGACCTTGTGATTCGCCCACCTCAGCCTCCCAAAGTGCTGGGATTATAGGCGTGAGCCACCGAGCCTGGCCTCTTTATTTTATTGAGATGGAGTCTTGCCCTGTCACCCAGCCAGGAGTACAGTGGCATGATCTCGGCTGACTGCAACCTCCACCTCCCTGGTTCAAGTGATTCTTCTGTTTCAGCCTCCCGAGTAGCTGGGACTACAGGCGTGTGCCCACATGCCCGGCTAATTTTTGTATTTTTAGTAGAGACAAGGTTTCACCATGATAATGTTGAGTCTACAGATAAATTTTGGGGAGAATCACCATCGTAATAATAGTAAGCCTTCCAATCTATGATTGTTTATTTATTTGGAACTTTAACTTCATTCAATGGTGTTTGTTGATTTTCTTTTAAAAAATCTTTCTTCTGGCTGGGCATGATGGCTTGTGCCTGTAATCCCAGCACTTTGGGAGGCTGAGGCAGACGGATCACTTGAGGTCAGGAGTTTGTGACCAGCCTGACCAACATAGAGAAACCCCATCTCTACTAAAAATACAAAATTAGTTAGGAGTAGTGGCACATGCCTGTAATCTCAGCTGCTTGGGAGGCTGAGGCAGGAGAATCGCTTGAACCCGGGAGGCAGAGGTTGCAGTGAGACGGGATTGCACCATTGCACTCTAGCCTGGCCAACAAGAGCACAACTCTGTCTCAAAAAAAAAAATCTTTCTTCTTTTCCTCCTTTCCTTTCCTTTTTCGCTTCTCTTTTTTCCTCCCACTATGTTGCCCAAGCTGGCCTCAAACTTCTGGCCTCAAGCAGTCCTCCCACCTCAGCCTCCCTAAGTGTTGGGATTCCAGAAGAGCCACCGTGCCCAGCCTTAATTTTCACTTTACCAACTTTGTGCTACTTTGTCACATTTATTCCTTAGCATTTTATTATTTTTATGCTATTGTGAATAGTATTGTTTTCTCAGTTTCATTTTTAGAATAGTCATTGCTAATATATAGAAATAGTTATTTTTTATATATTTATCTTATGGCCTAAGTACAATGATGACTTCTAGTTGCTTTTTTGAACTTTTATACATACAAAATTACATAATCTGTGAACAAGAGATTTTTTTACTTCTTCTTTTCCAATTAAGATGCCTTTCATTTGTTTTCTCCTCTTCATTTCGTTTGTCCCCTCCTTCTTCTTTAGCATTTTGGCTAGAACATTAATCATATTATTTTCCCCACTTTACGTGCTGAGTCATTTTTCTCCTGCTGCTTTCACAACTCATCTTTTGTTCTCCCCACCTGTTTGACTATGATGTATCTAGCTAGGGATTTATTTATGTTTATCTTACTTGAGATTTGTTGAGATTCTTGGCTCTGTGTTTTTCACTAAGTTCGGGAAGTTTTTAGCCTTTTTTTGAGGTATTTTTTCTGCTCTTTTCTCTCTCTTTTCTTCCTGAGTTCCCATTAGATATAGGTTGTTTGCCTGATGGCTTCCCACAGGTTTCTGGTGCTCTTTATTTCTCTTTAGTATTTTTTTCACTCCGTTCTTCAGTTTAGTTAATTTCTATTGCTGTGTCTTCAAGTTCCCTCATTCTGTTGCACACTCAAATATACTCTAGTAGTTTTTAAATTTTGGTTGTTTTACTTTTTAATTACAGAATTTCTTTTGGTTTCTCTTTAACAGTTTCTTTCTTTGCTGATATTCTCTATTTGTTAAATCATTGTCATTATACTTGTTTTTTTACACACTGTGTATGTTGCATTACTGTTCTTGCATTACTATAAAGAAAGCTTTGGCCGGGCCTGGTGGCTCATGCCTATAATCCTAGCACATTGGGAGGCTAAAGCAGGCGGATCATGAGGTGAGATCAAGACTAGCCTGGCCAACATCGTGAAACCCCATCTCTACTAAAACTACAAAAATTAGCTGGGCATGGTGGCATGCGCCTGTAGTCCCAGCTACTCCGGAGGCTGAGGCAGGAGAATTGCTTGAACCCAGTAGAAGTTATCTTGCCCTTTACCCCTATGCAATAAGCCCCAAACAAACACAGATAGATCACAATCTTTGCTGGCCA
>CAUYLG010054612.1:0-64503 GCA_963573385.1 Cacajao melanocephalus | reverse complement strand
TCCCAAATCCCCTCTGAAGCTAAGGGCAGTGGCCTCACCATCCAAAACGTATGGACTACAAGTGGCAGAGGGGTGTTTTCCCAGGAGCAAATCCAGGTGCTGTTCCCCAAAGGAAAGGAAACCAAATCAGCCATGCCCAGTTATTATTTTAATTTTATTTTGAGATGGAGTTTTGCTCTTGTTGCCTAGGCTGGAGTGCAATGGCGTGATCTTGGCTTACTGCAATCTTCGCCTCCTGGGTTCAAGTGATTTTCCTGCCACAGTCTCCCAAGTAGCTGGGATTACAGGCAACCACCACCACAACTGGCTAATTTTTTTTTTTTTTTTTTTTTTTTTTTGTATTTTCAGTATAGATGGAGTTTTACCATGTTGGTCAGGCTGATCTCAAACTCTTGACCTCAGGTGATCCACCTGCCTCAGCCTCCCAAAGTGCTGAGATTACAGGTGTGATCCACCACGCCTGGCCCAGTTATTATTTTAATTTCCCATTTAGATATAAGGGAACCAAAGCTCAGAGAGAGGAAACTGTTTGTCCAAGGTCATTCACTTAGAAAGAGGCAGAACTGGGTCAGGCATGGTGGCTCACGCCTGTATTCCCAACACTTTGGGAGGCTGAGGCGGGTGGATCACCTGAGGTCAAGAGTTCCACACCCAGCCTGGCCAACACTGCAAAACCCTGTCTCTACTAAAAATACAAAAATTAGCCGGGCGTGGTGGCCCACGCTTGTAATCCCAGCTGTTCGGGAGGGTGAGAGGAAGAATTGCTTGAACCCAGGAGGTAGAGGTTGCAATGAGCCAAGATTGCGCCACAGCACTCCAGCCTGGGCAACAAAACAAGACTCTGTCTCACACACACACACACACACACACACACACACACACACAGAAAAGAGGCAGAAATGGGATTTATGAATGTTTGTCTGCAAAGCCATTCTTTTCTCCTTCTTTCCACAGTGTCCAGGGAAGTTCTGCTGACTGGAATTGAACCATAGCAAATGCATCTCCACTTTCCATGATTCAGTAGCTTTGAGTGACAAAGTAACTAATCTCAAGCCCTGGTGATTGAGAAACTCCTGAATTGTTTGCACTGAGCTACGGTTTCATCCGGAATTCCTGGCAAAGGTGTTAGAACGGCTCCATGATTGGTCAGTGAGATCATCAGCATCTTCCCAGCACTCAGGGGCATGCTATGGGGATGGGAAGCCAGTCACCTACTTTATCTTTATTTTCATTTCCTGGAAGTGATCTGGTACCATTTGTCATGGGTCTTTGTCTTACGAAGCCTCAACCATAAGCATATAGACTTGGGGACACCACAGTGGACGCTGATGTTCTAGGGATGAGGTATGCCCAGACAGTGCAGTGTTTTGCTTTTTTTTTTTTTTGAGACGGAGTCTCGCTCTGTCACCCAGGCTGGAGTGCAGTGGCCTCATGTTGGCTCATTGCAACTACCGCCACCCAGGTTCAAGCGATTCTCATGCTTCAGCATCCCTAGTAGCTGGGGTTACAGGTACATGAACTCCTGGTCTCGAACTCCTGACCTCAAGTGATCCAACTGCCTTGGCCTCCCAAAGTGCTGGGATTACAGGCATGAGCACTCTGCAGATTTTTTGCAAATTAGTTCCAAATTGCCCTCAAGGAGCGGAAGACCTTCAAACAGAATCTACCTTGAGGCAGAGGCTTTTGCTCAGACTGGAACAGAATGGCATGATCTCAGCTCACTGCAACCTCTGTCTCCTGGGCTCAAGCCATCTTCCCACCTCAGTCTCCTGAGGAGCTGGGACTGCAAGCGTGTACCACCACACCTGGCTAAATTTTTGTATTTTTAGTAGAGATGGGGTTTCGCCATGTTGCCCAGGCTGGTATTGAACTCCTGGCTTCAAGTGATCCACCTGACTTGGCCTCCCAAAGTGCTGGGATTACAGGCATGAGTCACCACGCCCGGCCGAGACAGAGTCTTAATGTGTCACCCACCCTGGAGTGCAGTGGCGCAGTCTTGGCTCACTTCAACCTCTGTCTCCCGAGTTCAAGTGATTATCCTGCCTCAGCTTCCTGAGAAGCTGGGATTACAGATGGCTGCCACTATGCCTGGCTAATTTTTATATTTTTAGTAGAGATGGGGTTTCACCATGTTGGCTAGGAGGCTGGTTTCCTGGACTCCTGACCTCAGGTGATCTGCTCACCTCGGCCTCCCAAAGTGCTGGGATTACAGGTGTGAGGCACCGCGCCCAGCATTCTTTTTTAAAAGATATACCTGAAATGTTTTGCCATCTAAATTCATTCCAGAGTGAAATGAAGTACAAGTTTTGTGACTGCTCCTAGAATTTTTGTGCCAGAGCTTCTCCTTCTGCCATTTTTTGAACATTTACCTAGAATTACAAAAAAATCATTTCACAGTATGGTGCTAGGAGTCTGATCAGGTCCAGTTCATAATTTTAAACTTTAGAGTTTTAAAAACATGTATGCTTATTCTGCTGTAAGCAAATGGAACCCCAGGAGTAAGTGGTAACTTTCTGTTTTTCCTCATTAGGTTTCAACTTTCTGTGCTGTGGGGTCAACCATAAGAGAGGTAGATCTGATGTGTATCTGTGCTAAGAAGCATGAGCTACTCACAGTAACTAGCAGCCAATTCCTCTTCCCCGTAACAATTGCAGACTTCTTGTAGTGGTAGTTCATGGTCTTCTGAGAAGGTTTTGGATGTCTTACAAGCATTATTTGACTCTAGTGCCCATATCCCACTGCGCTCTCCAAAAAAGATATTATCTTAACATAGAAATACCTTTTCTCACAATTCTTTAGTATATTATGAATTAGTGACTACCTTTTTGTCTCCCTTCAAATTTTCCTGTAACTTCTTTTCCTTTTGTTCAGTAAACCAGTCTCAACCCTTTTCCTTTTCCCTTTCTGTTGTACCTCTCATTTCCCCTGACCCTTCCTGTCCTGTAGATGGCATTTCATAAATCACAATGATAATAATAATTGCTAGAATTTATAGAGCATTTATTGTAGATTAAGTAGAGCATTTATTGTAGATTAGCCTATAAGGTAACTTGTTTAATTCTCATAACAACCTTATGAGGTACATGTTGTTACTTCCACATTTTATAGATAAGGTAGCCAGTCTGCTCTAGAGAAATTTTAACCAACCTACCCAAGGTTACCTACTTAGTAATTGCTTTTTTTGAGACAGTCTTGCTCTGTCACCCAGGCTAGAGTGCAGTGGTGCAATCTCGGCTTACTGCAACCTCTGCCTCCTGGTCTCAAGCAATTCTTGTGCATCAGCCTCCAGAGTAGTTGGGACTACAGGGGCGCATCACCACACCCAGCTAATTTTTGTATTTTTAGTAGAGAAGGGGTTTCTCCACATTGGCCAGGCTGATCTCGAACTCCTGGCCTCAAGCGACCCACCTTCTTGGCCTCCCAAAGTGCTGGGATTACAGGCTTAAGCCATTGTGCCCAGCTGTAAATGTTAAATCTAGTATTCAAACCAAACAAACCTAGGTGTTCTGATTTTTTCTTTTCTTTTTTTTGGTTTTGTTTTCCCTGGGATGTAGATTTTGAGGTGTTCTGATTTCAGAGCCTGCAGTCCTACCCACTGTGCTGCTCCCCTCACTAATTTGAAAAGTCTGTGTGTGAACTAACTTGACTTTAAATCAGGTTAAATATTTGTTGTTACTCTCTGAACCAAGAGTCCTTGGGGTGAAGGAGAGAATAGTACAGAAGGAAACTTCTCCTTCTGACCTTAGCTTTCCTAAATCAAAAAAATTCTGAGCTCTTTTGTACATAGTAGGTAGAATTGTTATTCTTTCAGAAGCATTTTAATTTTATTAATGTATTTATGTATTTTGAGACAGGATCTTGTTCTGTCACCCAAGCTGGAGTTCAGTGCGCCACGATCATAAGTCACTGCAGCCTTGACCTCCCAGGCCCAAGCCGTCTTCCCAACTCAGCCTATCAAGTAGCTGGGACTACAGATGCATACCACCCATCATGTTCGGCTAAATATTTTTTCTTTTCTTTTTTGAGTTGGAGTCTTGCTCTGTTTCTCAGGCTGGAGTGCAGTGGCATGATCTCAGCTCACTGCAACCTCCACCTCCTGGGTTCAAGCGATTCTCCTGTTTCAGCCTCCTGAGTAACTGGGATTACCAGGCACATGCCACCATGTCGAACTAATTTTTGTATTTCTTTAGAGATGGGGTTTCACCATGTTGGCCAGGATGTTCTTGAATTCCTGGCCTCAGGTGATCCACTGCCCACCTTGGCCTCCCAAAGGGCTAGCGTTACAGGCGTGAGCCACTGTGCCTGGCCATGTTAAAATTGTTAATGTCTTTTTGGACAAAAAAGGTACTTTATATGCTAGTGAGGACCTTAACATCTATAAAACTGTGAAATTGCGATTTCAAGTATCAGACTTGGAAGTTTCTGTTCTTCTAGAATACCGGCATTGCCTAATTCAGAGGTGATCTCTTTAAAAGAAAGGTACTTTTCCTGCTCTTTGCCGATGATGTTGATAAATGTTGCTAGAGGAACAGTGTTGTTAATTTCCTTGAAAGGACCTGAAGGAGGACAACTGAATTCTTAATCCTATCAATGAAAATGAAACATGTCCTTGTCTCAAGGAAAAAGGAATACCTTGAGGGAAATGTGTTCATATTGTCCATTAGTAAATCTGAGATTTATTTAGTTTGTTAGAGCATTCTAGTTCCATTGGTGCTTTCTTGTTCCAACTACATTCTAGGTGGCCAGGAAATTAAAAACCAAAGATGATTTAGAAGAACGTATTGAATTAGGGATTAGGAATGTGGGTTCTAGTTTCGGCTCTGTCATTGCCTGTGCTTTGATTTCGAGCCCGTTCCTTAACCTCTTCCTCTGTGCTCTTATAATAAAAGAGATTAGACTAAAAATCTCTTTCTAAATGATTTTGTTCTAATATAAGTGGTTATTGATTTGTAATAAGTGGTTTTAGCTTGAAAATTGGAAAGTAGGCTGGGCGCAGTGGTTCACGCCTGTAATCCCAACACTTTCAGGAGGCTGAGGTGGGCAGATCACTTGAGATCAGGAGTTCAAGACCAGCCTGGCCAACATGGTGAAACCCCATCTGTACTAAAAATATAAAAATTAGCCAGGCATGCTGGTGTGTGCCCATATTCCCGGCCGAGATGGGAGAGTTGCTTGAGCCCAGGAGGCGGAGGTTGCAGTGAGCTGAGATCTTTCCACTGCACTCCAGCCTGGGTGACACAGCAAGACTCTCATCTCAAGAAAGAGAGACAGAGGAAGAAAGGAAGGGAGGGAGGGAGAGAGAGAGGGAGGAAAATTGGAAAGTAGGCCTGGTGCAGTGGAGCATGCTTTTTTTTTCGGAGACGGAGACTGCAGTGGCGCAGTCTCGGCTCACTGTAACCTCTGCCACTCGAGTTCAAGCTATTTTCCTGCCTCAGCCTCCTGAGTAGCTGGGATTACAGGCACCTGTCACCATGCCAGCTAATTTTTGTATTTTTAGTAGAGACAGGGTTTCTCCATGTTGGCCAGGCTGGTCTCTAACTCCTGACCTAAGGTGATCCATCCACTTTGGCCTCCCAAAGACCTGAGATTACAGGCATGAGCCACTGCGCCCGGCCAGATCATGCTTCTAATCCCAGTACTTTGGGAGGCTGAGATGGAAGGATCGCCTCAGCCTCCCGAGAAGCTGGGACTACAGGCATGTGCCACCATGCCCAGCTAATTTTTGTATTTTTGATAGGGATGGGGTTTCACCATGTTGGCCAGGATGGTCTCAATCTCCTGCCCTCATGATCCACCTGCCTCAGCCTCCCAAAGTGCTGGATTACAGGTGTGAGTCACTGAGCCAGGCCGAAGCCCTGTCTTTATATATTCTTTACTTTTTTTGTTTTTCTTTGCTGAGATGGGATCTCCCTATGTTGCCCAGGCTGGTTTCAAACTCCTGGGCTCAAGTAATCCTCCCTTCTTTGCCTTCCAAAGTGCTGGGATTATAGGTGTGAGCCACTGTGCTCAGTGCCTCTCTTTATTTATTTATTTATTTTTTGAGATGGAGTCTCACTTTGTCACCCAGGCTGGAGTGTAGTGGCACGATCTCAGCTCACTGCAACCTCTGCCTCCCAGGTTCAAGCAGTTCTTCTGCTTCAGCCTCCCAAGTAGCTGGGATTACAGATGTGTCACACCACGTCCAACTAAAGTTTTGTATTTTTAATAAAGACCAGGTTTGACCATGGTAGCCAGGGTAGTATTGATCTCCTGACCTTGTGATCCACCCGCCTCAGCCTCCCAAAGTGCTGGGATTACAGGCGTGAGCCACTGTGCCCGGAGCCTGCTGTCT
Source organism: Cacajao melanocephalus (assembly GCA_963573385.1). NCBI lineage: Eukaryota > Metazoa > Chordata > Mammalia > Primates > Pitheciidae > Cacajao > Cacajao melanocephalus. The sequence continues at coordinate 58,172 of CAUYLG010054612.1, read as the reverse complement.
CTACTTAAAAATTTAAAAAGCCAACTCAGATCAAGATGTTCCGTTGTCCAGATTTGCTTTTTTTCCCTTAATTTATACAATTCCTCAAATGTACATGAAGTAGAGAGAATAGTATAATGATCCTTTATATACTTATCACCTAGCCGTTTTTTTTTTTTTTTAAGATGGAATTTTGCTCTTTTGCCCAGGCTGGAGTGGTGTGGCATGATTTCAGCTGACTGCAACCTCCGCCCACCCCGGGTTCAAGCGATTCTCCTGCATCAGCCTCCCGAGTAGCTGGGATTACAGGCGCCCCCCACCACACCTGGCTAATTTTTGTATTTTTAGTGGAGACAGGGTTTCGCCATGTTGGCCAGGCTGGTCTAGACCTCCTGACCTCAAGTGATCCACCCGCTGTGGCCTTCTAAAGTGCTGGAATTACAGGTGTGAGCCACTGCGCCTGGCCTATCACCTAGCTTTGATAGCATTTTGCCAATCTTCCTGCATCTGTATTTCTCTATTTTTCTACTTCTACCTCTCTGGAATATTTTAAAGGAAGGCCAGTCCTCATGTGATTTCAACCCTAAATACTTCAGAACCTATTAGTACACATAAGGAATCTTTTAGAACTCAGGATGGGAGAGTATAACTACAGTAGTATTGTCACATCTATAAAATTAATAATTAAGTTTTCTTTTTAAGGCTCTCTTCTCAGAAATGTCTTTTTACGGTTCCTTTTTTCTAATCAGCACCCAAACAAGTTTCACATATTATATTTCGTTATTTCTCTCTTAAGTCCTTAATTAAAATAGTTCCAAAACCCTGTAGTATTTTTTTGAGGGCCAAATGAAATACATTTATAAGCTTCCAAAGTGTTTATACAAACATAAGTTGTTCAGTCATAGGAGAGAAATAACCTTTCTAAAAATGTCAACATTAAAGAGAAATGAGAGAATGTGGAGATGTCTGAGTGATGGAGAAAAAGCAGGAATAATTTGACATTAAACTGGGGCTGAGATGTATTAAAATTGGTCCAGTATGGAGAAGCTGGCATAGGACCTTCTCTGTAGCATTTATAGCCAAGCTATCAGCATTTGTAGCCAAACTATCAGTCTGTGTACCCACCCTTGGGTAATAGGCTCCCCTCTCTTACAGCACATGCCACACTTCCAAGTGTGGACTGATGATAAAAAAAGACATTTGAATAATGCTCTTTGAGAGTTTTGCCTTAGATGTGGAGATGCAGGTCTCAAGATTCTCAGACAAAAGATTTCCATTTAGGGAAGAGTAAATTTTAATGCTGTTTACCCACCCAAAAATATATATATAAATCATGAGTATGAATTACAAAATGATAACGTATACCTACAGTATTTTTCACAAAGACACTAGAAAACATTTTCTGTTGAACAGTATTTTGGTCTTATCCATGGGGATGAAACTCATTCTGTTGAAAAATTGGCTGGCTGGCTGGGTGTGGTGTCTCCTGCTTGTAATCCTAGCACTTTGGGAGGCCAAGGTGGGCAGATCAGGTGATCAAGACCATCCTGGCTAACATGGTGAATCCCTGTCTCTACTAAAAATACAAAAAACTAGCGGGGCATGGTGGCATGCGCCTGTAGTCTTAGCTACTTGGGAAGCTGAGGCTGGAGAATCGCTTGAACCTGAGAGGCAGAGGTTGCAGTGAGCCAAGATTGCACCACTGCACTCCAGCCTTGGTGTTTGTGCAAGACTCTGTCTCAAAAAAAAAAAAAAAAAAAAATGACATGGCTAGCAGCCAGGTGCAGTGGTGCAGGCTGATAGTCCCAGCTGCTCAGGAGGCTGAGGTGGGAGGATCACTTGAATCCAGGAGTTTGAGGCTGTAGTAAGCTATGAGCGCACATGTAAATAGTCACTGCACTCCAGCCTGTGCAACATAGTGAGAGCCTGTCTCTTAAAAAATTAGAAATTAAAATAAAATAGGCTGGCTGGCATTACGAAGCCAGGTGTAGCCATGCTGAGTTGGTTTTCTTTTTTTTCCCCACTGGTCCTTCTCTCTCCCTTCTTCCTCTCCTTTCTGTTTCTCCTTCTTCTATACAAAGAAGAGAAGGCTTGATTATGAGGTGAACAGTTAAATGCTGGTCAACTCTTCAGTTTCATAGACTTTCTCAGTAGATGATTTCTCCATTGGCAGATCCTTGGGTGGAGTGGTCAAGCCTTAGCAGATGATATCTGGTTCCTGTACTGCCATTCTGCTCTGCATTGGGTTTGTGGACCAAGCTTGGTGTTAAACAACTTCCGTAAAGTTCTCTAGGTAATTTTCTTGGCCGGATGTGGTGGCTCATGCCTATAATCCCAGCATTTTGGGAGGCTGAGGCAGGAGGATCACTTGAACCCAAGAATTTGAGACCAGCCTGGGCAACATAGTGAGACCTCATAGCTACAAATAATAATAATAGTAAAAAAAAGCAAAATCAGCTGGGCTTGGTGGTACATGCCTGTAGTCCCAACTACTCAGGTGACTGAGGTGGGAGTATCACTTGAGCCTGGGAGGTAGAGGCTGCAGTAAGCAGAGATTGTACCACTGCACTCTAGCCAGGGTGACAGAGTGAGACCCTGTCTCCAAGGAAAAAAAATTACATACATACATGTAGATATATATTTTTTCTTTTTTGATACAAAATATACATGATATTTTTCTCTTTTGCTCCTTGGTAGATTGGATCTCTGATGTGTGCCATGGGGGCAAAACTTTACGCAAGGAAGAGAGTAGGTCTTGTGTCCTGCTTCTCCTTTCTTTGTCACTTGGTCTGAGTATTATTACTTAGACCTTAATATCATCATCATCATCCTGTGTGCCCTTGGGATTAGTCCTAGTTTTGCAGTTGCAGATACTAAGCAGTTGGCACCAAAATTCCATCTCATCTTTATTTTAGGTACTTTGCAGGAGTGTAGCAGCCTTAGAGCTACATGTTTGTGTGATAAAACTAGGAAGGGTAGCAAGGTAGAACTTTTTAGGGAGTAAGAAAACTTCAAACCCACTCTGCATTGAAATTACGTATCTGCTTTTTTTCTATTATTTAACTTTATTCAGTGACTTTTTGCATATAGAGGAGCTTACTTTTTAGGTGATAACTTCCAGACTAGGAGAAGATGTCTGGGCAATCGTGAGACTCCATCTCAAAATAAATAAAGTAAAATAAAAAACTTCAGTCAAACTCCAGGGACTCTAATGAGTCTTGAATATCTTTTATGCCTTTCCTCTTTCAACCATGGTATCAAATGAGACCCCCTGACTCTGATGGTTAAATGTATTAAAAAGTTGGCAGGGCGCATTGGCTCATGACGGTAATCCCAGAACTTTGGAGGCCAAGGCAGGCAGATCACTTGAAGTCAGGAGTTCAAGACCAGCCTGGCCAACATGGTGAAACCCCATCTCTACTAAAAATACAAAAAAATTAGCCAGACTGGGGATGGGCACCTGTAGTCCCAGCTACTCGGGAGGCTGAGGCATGAAAATCACTTGAACCCAGGAGGAGGAGGTTGGCACTGGGCTGAGATCACGCCATTGCACTCCATCCTGGGCAACCGAGTGAGACTCTGTCTCAAAAAAAAAAGAAAAAGAAAAAGGGCTGGATGTGGTGGCTTACACCTGTAATCCCAGCACTTTAGGAGGCCGAGGCAGGCGGATCACTTGAGGTCAGGGGTTTGAGACCAGCCCAGCCAACATGGTGAAACCTCACTTCCACTAGAAACACAAAATTCGCCTGATGTGGTGGCAAGCGCCTGTAATCCCAGCTACTTGGAGGCTGAGGCAGGAGAATCCGGGAAGGGGAGGTTGCAGTAAACTGAGATCATGCACTACACTCCAGCCTGGGCAACAGAGTGAGACTCCATCTCAAAAAGAAAAAAGAAAAAGTTATATTTCCCAGAGAAAATATGAATACTTGAGTAAGAAAGGGGGCTAGAACAAAAAATGAAATATGCACGAGGCCTCTGTGAGTATGGAGAAGGAGGGAGGGACATATAAAGTTGCTATCCAAAAAGATCTGGTATCACTGAGCAAGAGGCAGGAGTTTATACTCATGTTTAGTTTGATGCAAACTCTGATGCTTTCAGTGTGCTTGATAGAGATCATATGAGTGTGTGTATATGTTCTTATGATTGTGTGTTTTTTTTTTGTTTGTTTGTTTAAAGAAGCATCTGGAATCAAGAGACCCACAGCATCTGAGGTGAGTTTCATATTGATACAATTGTTACTAAAACTTTAATTCTGGGATAGAAGGATACCTGTTTATGATATTTTTATTTTTTCTTTACTTAGGTCTTGGAAGCTAGACAGGATTCTTACATCTCATTGGTAGGCTAGAAATTATGCAACTCAACTTTTATTATAGTTTAATATCTCACATTTATTGAGCATTTTTAATGTACCAAATGCAATATGTACCAAAGAGTAAATACTGTACCTAAGTGCCCTTTAAGATATTCTCATATTGGCCAGGCGTGGTGGCTCATGCCTGTAATCCTAGCACTCTGGGAGGCCGAGGCAGGGGGATCACCTGAGGTCAGGAGTTTGAGACCTGCCTGGCCAACATGGTGAAATCCTGTCTCTACTACAAAAATTAGGCCAGGTGAGGTGGTTCACGCCTGTAATCCCAGCACTTTGGGAGGCCAAGGCGGGCAGATCACCTGAGGTAAGGAGTTCAAGAACAGCCTGGCCAACATGGTGAAACCCTGTCTCTACTGAAAAATATTTTTTAAAAAATTAGCCAGGCCTGGTGGCAGGCGCCTGTAGTCCCAGCTACTCGGGAGGCTGAGGCAGAGAAGCACTTGAACCCAGGAGGCAGTGGTTGCGGTGAGCCAAGATCATGCCACTGCACTCCAGCCTGGGCGACAGAGCGAGACTCTGTCTCAAAAAAAAAAAAAAAAAGATATTCTCATTTAATCCTGCAGACAACCATAGTGAGACAAATACTGTTGTTACCTGTTTTACAGATGAAGAAAGTGAGGAGGATTCCATAGTTAATAAGTGGGATTAGTAAGGCTGGGATTCGGACTCAGGCAGTCTGACACTAAAGCTCACTTTCTTTGTTTTGCTGTTAGGGCCTCCTGATTGCGTACCTTTGATGAGTATGAAGAACTTCTTTTAGCCATGCAGAAGCTATTAGTTTCCAAGTTTCTCTTTTTTGTTCAGAATATCTTCAGTTTGCTCAGCTTTTTTCCCATGGAGTATCTCCTAACTCTCTTCTCACTTCTTGCCTCTCTCCTGGGTTTTTTGAAAGGGGCCTCAGAATGCAGGCCCTTTTGACCTGGGACTTAAAGCTTCTTTCAGAACATCTTCCAGCATCTGTCAAGTGATATACTGAGAGTTTTCTGGCACTAAGGGCCTTGGCTAAAAGAGTAGATCTTGAATATCATGTCTTAAGATTGTGACATCTAGCCAGTCATCGTGGCTTATGCCTGTAATCCTAATACTTTGGGAGGCTGAGGTGGGAGGATTGCTTGAAGCCAGGGAATCAAGACAGGCCCGGGCAACATAGTGAGACCCTGGTTCTACAAAAAATAAAAAACTAGCTAGGTATGGTGATGCACACCATAGTCCCAGCTACTCAGGATTGCTTGAGCCCCAGAGGTTGAGGCTGCAGTGAGCCATTATCACACCACTGTAGTCTAGTCTGGGTGATAGAGACAAGACCCTGTCTCAAAAAAAAAAAAGTGACATCCTATTTCTACTAGTCTCTCAGCCTTCTGGCTTATTAACTTAATGAGTATTAATATCATGAAGAGTTACTTCATGTTTGTTACTCTGGCATCTGTCTCTGGGGATAACTTTCTAGACTGCTATACTATAGGTTTACTCCTCTTTCTTTTTTCTTTCTTTTTTTTTTTTTTTGAGATGTCCCGCTCTGTTGCCCAGTATGAAGTGCAGTGACGCTATCTCCACTTACTGCAATCCTCGCCTCCCAGGCTCAGGCACTTCTGCCTCAGCTTCCCAAGCAGCTGGGATTACAGGTTCATGCCACCACTCCTGGCTAATTTTTGTATTTTTAGTAGAGACGGGGTTTCACTACGTTGACCAGGCTGGTTTTGAACTCCTGACCTGAGGTGATCCGCCCGCCTTGACCTCCCAAAGTGTTGGGATTACAGGTGTGAGCTACCCTGCTCGGCCTATGACTGCTATTCTCTACTTCCCCTCCTTCAACCTTGCTTGCTTTCTTTTCTTTTTTTTTTTTTTTTTCCAGACAGAGTCATGCTTTGAATTGAGCGCTGGAGTCCAGTGGCACGATCTCAGCTCACTGCAACCTCTGCCTCCTGGCTTCAAGCGGTTCTCTTGCCTCAGCCTCTTGAGTAGCTGGGATTACAGATGCATGCCACCATGCCAGGCAGATTTTTTGTATTTTTAGTTGGGGATAGGGTTTTGCCATATTGCCCAGCCAGGCTTGTCTCAAACTCCTTGGCTCAAGTGACCCACCTGCTTGGCCTCCTGAGTAGCTGAGATTACAGGTGCACGCCACAGCATCCAGCTATGTTTCTACTACTATTTAAAAATAATTTTATTTTCTGGCCGGACACGGTGGCTGACACCTGTAATGGCAGCATTTTGGGAGGCTGAGGCGGGTACATCACTTGAGGTCAGCAGTTTGAGACCAGCCTGGCCAACGTGGTAAAACCCTGTCTGTATTAAAAATAGAAAAATTAGCTGGGCATGGTGGTGGGTGACTGTAATCCCAGCTGCTTGGGAGGCTGAGGTGGGAGAATCGCTTGAACCAGGGAGGCAGAGGTAGCAGTGACCCGAGATTGTGCCACTGCACTCCAGGAACAAGAGCAAAAGTCCATCTCAAAAAAGTAACAAAAAATAAAAATACTTTTATTTTCTGTGTCTTCTGAGGACCAAAGGAAAAATATGTGTCCCCTGGAGTTTTCTTCTGTGATCTTTTAGCCGCTTAATTCATTGGGAAGCAGCATTATAGCTGTATATAGCATGGGGTAGATCTTCTGAAGATTTTGTAAAATGTTTTTACAAACATTCTAGAAAGAACATGTTGTTTCAGTTAATTTTGTTTTGATGTACCATTATGGTAGCTATTTAGTATCATACATGGGAATTGTATTATAATCTTGACTCTTCTTCTTATAGGTGCCTTATACCTCTGGCATGCCCGTCAAGAAAATAGGCCATCGAGGTGTTGATTCCTCAGGAGAGACAACATATAAAAAGGTGTGTCTGGATGGAACCTTCTCATCTTACTCCAGGAGCTCAGCATCTTACTGTGGGAACTCAGGCTTCTTGAAATTACTCTCCACGTACTGTCCTATTTCTCAATATCCTGAGCTTTTGCACATCATACAACTTAGACTTTAGAATTTATTTCACAAAGGGTAAATTGTCTCCTTTTCTATATGTGAATGTTTAAATGAGAATTTTTTTGGCTGGGTGCAGTGGCCCACACCTGTAATTCCAGCACTTTGGGAAGTTGAGACAGGCAGATAACTTTAGACCAGCCTGGCAAACGTGATGAAAGTCTGTCTCTACTAAAAATGCAAAAAGTAACCAAATGTGGTGGCACATGCTTTTGGTCCTAGCTACTTGGGATGTTGAGGCAAGAGAATCGCTTGAACCTGGGAGGCAGAGGTTACAGTGAGGTCAGATTGCACTACTGCACTCCAGCCTTGGTGACAGAGCAAGACTCCATCTCAAAAAAAAAAAAAAAGATTTTTTGGTTTTTATTTTATTTTTATTTTTATTTTTTTGGAGACAAGGTTTCACCATATTGGTCAGACTGGTCTTGAGCTCCTGACCCAGGTGATCTGCCCGCTTTGGCCTCCTAAAGTGCTGGGATTACAGGTGTGAGCCACCGTGCCCGGCCCAAAAAAAAAAAAGAATTTTTTAGTGAACAAATCGGACATTGGTTGCTGTTTTACTGAGCTGAAGAAACTAGGTTTCCCTGTTAGGTCTAAACATGTAACAAGGCCATAAAGTCATTCTTATCTTACCACAGGGAACTGTAACTCTCACAGTCTTTCAGTCTTTTATTCCATTGCTTGATATATATCAACTGAAGGCCAGAGGTAAGATTTTTTTTTTCTTTTTAATGTTTTTTTAATTCCAGGGTGTCAATCTGTCACCCAGGCTGGATTGCAGTGATATGATCATAGGCAGGTGGTAGGAGGCTACCGTAACCTCCAACTCCTAGGCTCAAGTGATCATCCTGCCTCAGTCTCCTGAGTAGCTGGGACTACAGGTACACACCACCACACGTGGATAATAAAAAATTATTTTTGTGAGACGAGCTCGCTGTGTTGCACAGGCTGGTTTCAAACACCTGGCCTCAAGCAATCCTCCTACCTAAGCCTTCCAAAGTGCTGGAGTTACTGGGGTGATTGACCATGTCTTGCCCCTTTTTTCTCCCCAAAGACAGTCATTTAGCTGGTGAATAGTACCTAGAACACTGGCTTTTTTGAGCTCTGGGTATCAAGTGGACTGGAAAGGAGTAGTGATAGTAAAGTGAAAATTGAACTGGTAAAGGGAAAACAAAGAAGCATCCTAGATCCTTGAGTGATTCCAATTCTTCGGTTCTGGACCAATTTGCAGATGGTTTAGGCTTCCTCAGGGACAGTGTTCAGTCTTCCATTTAGCATCTATACTTTTTCTAATACGAGGTATGAAGATTTCTTGGAGTCCTATTTCTGGCCTGTGTAAATTTTGTGTTCGTTCTCTATTTCATTGTGCCAAGTAGCAGAGGTGGACTGACTCATTCTCAGTCAAGGACCTGATGGTCCCCAGACTGAGGTTCATGTCAATTACTTTTATTGAGCTCTTGATTTTTAAATTTTCTTTTTTTAAAAAAATGGGATCTTGCTCTTTTATCCCAGACTGTAATGCAGTGGGTGCAATCATGGCTTACTGCAGCCTTGAGCTTCTGGGCTCAAGCTCTCCTCCTACCCCAGCCTCCAAAGTAACTGGGACTACAGGCCTCAGCCACCACACCTGGCTTATTTAGCTTTTTTTTTTGAGATGGAGTTTTGGTCTTATTTCCCAGGCTGGAGTGCAATGGCACCATGTCAGCTCACTGCAACCTCTGCTTCCCGGGTTCAAGTGATTCTCCTGCTTCAGCCTCCTGAGAAGCTGGAATTACAGGCATGTGCCACCATGTCCGGCTAATTTTGTATTTTTAGTAGAGATGGGGTTTCTTCATGTTGGTCAGGCTGGTCTCAAACTGCTGACCTCAGGTGATCTGCCTGCCTCGGCCTCCCAAAGTGCTAGGATTACAGGTGTGAGCCACGGTGCCCGGCCACTTAGCTCTTTTCATATGTTGAACATCGAGATAAAAAGATGAGTTTCTATTCTAACTGGGGAGGCAGACACTTTAAAAAAGATAATAATAATTTATTTTCCTTTGACCTATTTGTATGTGAAAAAACTAGTTGTAATTTAATGCCCATTGAGGACCAAGTAGAAATAGAAGTAATGTCTGGTAGAGGTTGGGGATGAGAAATAAAGCAAAGCTGTCTAATAAAAGTTTCTGCAGTGATTGAAATGTGCTATGTCTGTGCTATACAATATGGTAGCTAGTAAGACTGAGGAAATGAAGTTTTAAATTTTAATTTGAATTAACTCAGCCTCCTGAGTAGCTGGGACTATAGTCGCATACCACCTCACCCAGCTAATTTTTGTATTTTAGTAGAGACAGGATTTTACCATGATGCCCAGGTTGGTCTTGAACTCCTGGCTTAAAGTGATCTGCCTGCCTTGGTCTCCCAAAGTGTGGGATTAGAGGGGTGAGCCACTGCACCCACACCACTCTGTCTTTGAGACGCTGGTCAGGCTCTTTCTTAGAGGACTGAAATTTCTGCCACCAGGTAGTCAAATAAGAATATTCATTAATTTTACGTCTGGGCATGGTGGCTCACGCCTGTAACCCCAGTGCTTTGGGAGGCTGAGGCAGGCGGATCAGTCTAGGTTAGGAGTTCAAGACCAGCCTGACCAATATAGTGAAGCCCCATCTCTACTAAAAATATAAAGAATACGCCAGATGTGGTGGTGCATACCTGTAATCTCAGCTACTTTGGAGGCTGAGGCATGAGAATCGCTTGAACCGGGGAGGTGAAGTTTGCAGTGAGCCAAGATGGTGCTGTTGTACTCCATCCAGCGTGGGTGACAGTATGAGACTCTGTCTAAAAAAAAAAAAAAAAGAACATTGGTTAATTTTAGTTATGTTCTTTTTTTTATTATTATTATTGTTTGAGACAGAGTCTTGCTCTGTCACCAGGCACCAGGCTGAAGTGCAGTGGCACAATCTTGGCTCACTGCAACCTCTGCCTCTTGGGTTTAAGCAGTTCTCCTGCCTCAGCCTCCCGAGTAGCTGGGACTACAGGCGTGCGCCACCACACCCAGCTTATTTTTGTATTTTAGTAGAGACGGAGTTTCACTATGTTGGCCAGAATAGTCTCGATCTCTTGACCTTGTGATCCACCCCCCTCGGCCTCCCAAAGTGCTGGGATTACAGGGGTGAGCCACCGCGCCTGGCAATTTTAGTTATATTCTATATCAGATGAAGGAAATGTTTAGTGGGCTCCAGCAGATACACTCTGGGAGCAGAAACCTTAGGAGTGAGAACTAAGAATGTTCTGTCAATGCAATGTATCTTCCAAATACAGATATGGAACTCTTTGTTTAGGCAGGCCAGTAGGAGGAAGCACCTTGCCTAGCTGAGGCTGGCTCAGAGAGTCCCAGCTTTGCTACTCTGTATCCTCGCTGTTCTTCCAGTCTTTGCTATGCTTAATTGCAGAGTACAGCATTGGGATGGGGAAACTGGATTATCCCAGTTTAATCTGAACTATTGCTCAGACTAAAGGACATTTGTGGGTTTTTTGGTTTTTTTTGAGATGGAGTCTTGCTCTGTCACCCAGACTGGAGTGCAATGGCATGATCTTGGCTCACTGCAACCTCCGCCTCCTGGGTTCAAGTGATTTTCCTATCTCAGCCTCCCGAGTAGCTGGGACTACAGTTGCCCACCACCATGCCAGGCTAATTTTTATATTTTTAGTAGAGACAGGGTTTCACCATACTGACCAGGCTAGTCTTGAACTCCTGAATTTGTGATCCGCCTGCCTCGGCCTCCCAAAGTGCTGAGATTACAGGAGTGAGCCACTGTGCCCGGCCAGACATTTGTTTTAAAGTGTTTCTTCTTCTGGCTTCTCCCTTCTGAATTTTTATTGATGTGGTCCTACTTATACTAGAAGTTTTCTTCTCGTTTCTCTTTGTTTCTTAGACAACCTCATCAGCCTTGAAAGGTGCCATCCAGTTAGGTATTACTCACACTGTGGGGAGCCTGAGTACCAAACCAGAGCGAGATGTCCTCATGCAAGATTTCTACGTGGTGGAGAGTATCTTCTTCCCCAGGTAAAGAGTTTAATGTTCAGAAGCATGTCCTGGAAATGTGGCCTTTTCCAATCAGCCCCATGGCAGTTTTAGGGGTTCAGGTCTGACAATTTAGGCATATGTTCAATTCTTTTTTTTTTTTTTTCGTAGCCATGCATGAGTAAGTGTCCAGTTCTTAAACTGGTTGTAATCAGGGTGATGTGGGACTAGAGAGTTTGGAGAGTAGATGCTATCTTCTGGATGCTTCCATGAGCCTCTGGCCTATGGAGTGACCTGTAAAAAAAAAAAAAAAGAAAGAAACAAAACAACCTAATGCATTGGATGGCTGGCAGTGTGATTCCTTCTTTTTTTTTTTTTTTTTTTTTTTTGAGACAGAGTCTCGCTGTGACACCAGGCTGGAGTGCAGTGGTGCAATCTCAACTCACTGCAACCTCTGCCTCCCAGTTCAAATGATTCTTCCGCCTCAGTCTCCTGAGTAGCTGGGACTACAAGTGCGCACCACGACGCCCAGCTAATTTTTTTGTATTTTGTATTTTTTTTTAGTAAAGACGGGGTTTCACCACGTTGGTCAGGATGGTCTCGATCTCTTGACCTCATGATCCGCCCTCCTCAGTCTCCCAAAGTGCTGGGATTATAGGCGGGAGCCACTGCACCCTTCTGTGATTCCTTTTTATGTCTTGCTGTCCATCCCGTGCCGTTGTCTCACTAAGTAGCTCATCTGAGTGCTCTGCTTCTCTTAGGAGAAATGTATTCCTCCACTCCCCCCACCATTAGGTGACTCTGAGTGTCTTAGCAAGGTAGATTCTCTGGATGATAGGGACTGGCAAATTATGGCTACTTCTGTTTAACCCCACAGTGAAGGGAGCAACCTGACCCCTGCTCATCACTACAGTGACTTTCGTTTCAAGACCTATGCACCTGTTGCCTTCCGCTACTTTCGGGAGCTATTTGGTATCCGACCTGATGATTACTTGGTAAGCTTCTGGATATCAGGACCCTGTAACTCCCATATCAGAGAGATATTCCCAAAGGAAGGCCTCTTTTTTTCCATAGTCTGTCTCTGGTTTTTATTTAGGAAAGAATTGCATCTGTAGTTGATTTTTGTGTTGGGCAAGGCCCTAATATGTCTCAATCTCTTATGCTCTTCTCTCTTTGCACCAGTACTCCCTCTGTAGTGAGCCGCTGATTGAACTCTGTAGCTCTGGAGCTAGTGGTTCCCTGTTCTATGTGTCCAGCGACGATGAGTTCATTATTAAGACAGTTCAACATAAAGAGGCGGAGTTTCTGCAGAAGCTGCTTCCAGGATACTACATGGTAAGGGAGAGAGAAGCACTTTCCACCTGTGCTGACTGCTTCTGGACAAGTCCGGGGAGGCTGTCTTCAGCAGGGTAAAACAGTGTCAGCACTTCTGTCTTAAGAGTGTAGTTCAGGCCGGGCGTGGTGGCTCACACCTGTAATCCAAGCACTTTGGAGGCCAAGGTGGGCGAATCACCTGAGGTTGGGAGTTCAAGACCAGCCTGACCAACATGGTGAAACCCCATCTTAAAAAAAAGTGTAGTTCAATTTTGTGCTTTTCACCCCATTTCTTTTTTTTGTTTATCTGTTCTAAGTATTGTTGATCTCCCAGGTTCAAGTGACCCATTCACCTCGGCCTCCTGTGTAGTTGGGACTGAAGGCACACACCACCATGCCTGGCTAATTTTTATTTATTGATTTTTATTTATTATTATTTTTTTTAGATGGAGTCTGGCTCTGTCACCCAGTCTGGAGTGCAGTGGCGCAGTCTTGGCAATGTTGGCTCACTGTAGCCTCTGCCTCCCAGGTTCAAGCGATTCTCCTGCCTCAGCCTCCTGAGTAGCTGAGATTACAGGCGCACACCACCACGCCTGGCTAATTTTTTGTTTTTTAGTAGATACAGGGTTTCACCATGTTGATCAGGCTGGTCTCGAACTCCTGACCTTGTGATCTGCCTGCTTTGGCCTCCCAAAATGCTGGGATTACCTGCGTGAGCCACTTCGCCTGGCCTAATTTTTATAAATTTTTAGTAGAGATAAGGTCTTGCTATGTTGCCCACGCTGGTCTTGAATTCCTGAGCTCAAGTGATCCTCCTGTTTGGATCCTCCTGTTTGGCCTCCCAGAGTGCTGGGATTACAGGCATGAGCCACTGCACCTGGCTGTTTTCGTCTTCTGTTCCTAGTTCAGCTTCTAGTTTGGTGAATGAGGTAGGTTACTTCCCTTGGTAATACTCTCTGCAGCCTTACTCTGACTTCTGACTGACTGCTATTGGAGGTCTGGAGAAGTTATGTAACTCTCCTTACCTTGCTTAATACCTCCAAGAATATACTATACCCAGGGCAGAGGGTGTAGTCTTCTCTTAAACTTCTCTGAAGGAATATAGCCATCTTATATTGGTACAGAAATCCTGTACTGATTTCTGTATTGGAGAGTCTGTGGCACAGCTTGATGGTGAACTCATCATTGAAATACATGTATAGGGAAATTATTTATTTATTTATTTTTGTAGACGGAGTCTCGCTCTGTTGCCCAGAGTGAGTGCAGTGGTTTGATTTCGGCTCACTGCAACCTCTGCCTCCTGGGTTCAAGTGATTCTTCTGCCTCAGTCTCTTGAGTAGTTGGGACTACAGGTGCACACCACCATACACAGCTAATTTTTGTATTTTTTTAGTAGAGACGGGGTTTCACCATATTGGCCAGGCGGGTCTCGAACTCCTGACCTCGTGATCTGCCCACCTCAGCCTCCCAAAGTGCTGAGATTACAGGCGTGAGCCACCGTGCCCGGCCGAAATAGACGCATAGGGAAATTTTAAGCTAATATGATGTACTACAGGCAGACAAATTGTGTCTGAATCTCTTAAAGGAGATAAAGGGAGAATGGGTGTAACTTTTGCCCTTGAGTTTCACTGAAAATCAGCTAAGTTGTTCTCCTACCTCTGTTTACTTTTGTGTTCTCAGAACCTCAACCAGAACCCTCGGACTTTGCTGCCTAAATTCTATGGACTGTACTGTGTGCAGGCAGGTGGCAAGAACATTCGGATTGTGGTGATGAATAATCTTTTACCAAGATCAGTCAAAATGCATATCAAATATGACCTCAAAGGCTCAACCTACAAACGGCGGGCTTCCCAGAAAGAGCGAGAGAAGCCTCTTCCCACATTTAAAGACCTAGACTTCTTACAAGATATCCCTGATGGTCTTTTTTTGGATGCTGACATGTACAATGCTCTCTGTAAGACCCTGCAGCGTGACTGTTTGGTGAGTTTGTTATTCAGACACCAAAAATCTCAGTTACTAAAACAGCTTGATTGTTCTTAGGCATTAAGTTTGTGGGAGATGGGACTCTGTTCCTTAGCACCATATGTCTCAGGCTGTATTTAAAATAACTTTTAATTAGTTCATTGCCATTCCTTTACATTTTTACTTTCTCCCTGTTGATCCTCCCCCAATGGGCTTTATTTCCTTTTCTAGCTAGCCTGGGCCTCATAGTCAAATGTTCTGCTTATTTTCACACCAGCATCATCCTTCCTCAGATTTTGGTCCTGCCTGCCAAATCCAAATTTATATCTTAGAAGCTGAGTGCTGCTGAAGAATATTATACAACCATGTATACTGGTGTCTCTACAGATTTATGATATCCAACCCCACCTGGGCTTTCAATATTGTTCTTCAGTCCATTTCCTGTTGTTCTCAACAGGGATGTCAGATGTTTGGCACTCTAATCAAAACCATTTTCTGACTCTCATCTCCCTAGCCTTGTTTTTCAACAAACTGCCTTAACTTTTCATCCTGTTTCTTACCTTTATGCTGCCCTTGTCACCAATAGATACATGTATCTACATTTATTTTTTATTTTTGAGATAGAGTGTCACTCGTCACCCAGGCTGGAGTGCAATGGGGCAATCTCGGCTCACTGCAACCTCTGTCTCCCAGGTTCAAGCAATTCTTCTGCCTCAGCCTCCTCAGTAGCTGGGATTACAGGCATCTGCCACCACACCTGGCTAATTTTTCTATTTTCAGTAGAGACAGGGTTTCACCATGTTGGCCAGGCTGGTTTCGAACTCCTGACCTCAAGTGATCCATCTGCCTTGGCCTCCCAAAGTACTAGGATTACAGGCATGACCTGCTGCACCAGCCTAGATAATCACTCTTGACCTGACCTCCTCTATACTCTTCTATCATATGAACACTTCCCACTGTTGAACATATTAAACTGTATTGTGTTTATTTTACATTTGTATCTCTTTAAATGTATAATGTCCTTGAGGAAAGAAACTCTTTTAAATATCTTTATATCTCTGTAAGGAGGCACAGTGCCCACATGGTGGGGATTCAGTAAATGTCTTTTTTTATTTTTTCCAAGACTGAGTCTTGCTGTGTTGCCCAGGCTGGAGTGCAGTGGTGCGATCTCGGCTCACTGCAACGTCTGCTTCCGGGTTCAAGTGATTCTCTTGTCTCAGCCTCCCCAGTAGCTGGACTACAGGCGTGCTCTTCTGTGCCCAGCTAATTTTTATATTTTTAGTAGAGATGGGGTTTCACCATGTTGGTCAGGCTGGTCTTGAACTCCTTACCTTGTGACTCACCCATCTCGACCTCCTAAAGTGCTAGAATTACAGGTATGAGCCACCGCGCCCAGCCTCAGTAAATGTTTAACTGAATTGAAACTAGTCGTATAAGATCCTGCCACAGATCTGTTCTATCACCAAGTGTACTTTACCAGACCCTCATTGTGGAATCTTCACAGCACAACACATGTATTCCTTCTTCCTTTGAGACAGTAGTGTTCTCTTCATGGAGACATGTGGAAAGAACAAAGACAGTCTTGTGGGCTAGGCAGTGGGACTTGGGAAAATTGTATTTATTCAAATGAGAGAAAGCTAAGGGGATGTAAATGAAGATTAACCATCACGCCGCTGCACTCCAGCCTGGCAACAGAGCAAGACTCCGTCTCAACAAAATAAAGACTAACCAGGCCGGGTGCAGTGGCTCACGCCTGTTATCCCAGCACTTGAGGAGGCCAAGATGGGTGGATCACGAGGTCAGGAGATTGAGACCATCCTGGCCAACATGGTGAAACCCCGTCTCTATTAAAAATACAAAAATTAGCTGGCGTGGTGACGCATGCCTGTAATCCCAGCTACTCAGGAGGCTGAGGCAGGAGAATCGCTTGACCCAGGGAGTTGGAGGTTGCAGTGAGCCAATATTACATCACTGCACTCCAGCCTGGTGACAAAGCAAGACTCCTTCTAAATAAATAAATAAAAAAGACTAACCAGAGGAGATTAACATACTTTTCTTAAGGGAGTAGGAGGAGCATAAGATAATCCTATGGTTAGCCTTACAGGTTCACTATTAATAATTACATCATGAAAGCTGTCAGGCTGGGTGTGGTTGCTCATAACAATAGTCCCAGTGCTTTTAGAGGCCGATGTGGGCAGATCTTTTGAGCCCAGGAATTATAGACCACCTGGGCAGCATGGTGAAACCCTGTCTCTACTAAAAATACAAAAATTAGCCGGGTGTAGTGGTGTGGGTCTGTTGTCGCAGCTACTTGGGAGGCTGAGGTAGGTGGATCCTTTGAGCCTGGGAGGTTGCAGCTACAGTGAGTGGAGATCACACTACTGCACTCTGGCCTAGGTGACACATTGAGACCTTGTCTCAAAAAAAACCCTGAAATCCTGAAAAATATTTTCGTATTTCCCAAGGTTTAGATCATGTTTTTCCTTCCATTAGGTGCTGCAGAGCTTCAAGATAATGGACTATAGCCTCTTGATGTCAATCCACAATATAGATCATGCACAACGAGAGCCCTTAAGCAGCGAAACACAATACTCAGTTGACACTCGAAGACCGGCCCCCCAAAAGGCTCTGTATTCTACAGCCATGGAATCCATCCAGGGAGAGGCTCGACGGGGTGGCACTATGGAGACCGATGACCAGTGAGTGGGCTCAGGCACTAGAGAGGAGAACATAGGCTCACAGCACTTTTTCTTGAGGCAGGGACCCAGCTTCTGGAAAGGAGTAGCCTTGACTCAGCAGTTGAGTCAGTAACATTAATGTTTGCAGAAGTACAGAATGATTAACAGGCTTTTTTAATATAAAAAGAAAAGAAGATTAATTTTGGGTTTATACTATATCTGAGAAGGAGAGCTATTCAAGAGTTAAAGACTGAAAAAATTATACTTGAAGTCTTAAATGCATGTCTGTGAACTATATTAGAACTTTATTATTTTTTAATCTACTCTTTTTGTTAGTAATATATTAAAACTTTATCAAAAATAATTAATGGGCTGGGTATAGTGGCTCATGCCAGTAATCCCAGCACTTTGGCAGGCTGAGGCAGGCAGATCACTTGAGTCCAGGAGTTTGAGACCAGTCTGAGCATCATTATGAGACCTTATCTCTACAAAAAATAAAAATACCTGAGTGTGTTGGTGAGCGCTTGTGGTCCCATCTACTCAGGAGGCTGAGGCAGAAGAATTGCTTGAGCCCAGGAGGTCAAGGCTGCAGTGAGCCACTGTACATGCCACTGCACTCCAGCCTGGGCGACAGAATGAGATCCTGTCTCAAAAAAAAAAAATATGTTCATAGCATTTCCAAACTGAAAGCTTTGTGGAAGGCCTCTTCATCGTGGATCTATCTAGTAAGTGTAGTTACTGAAATATCACAAGTATCTTAGATGGTGTCATTTTTTTAAGGAGTCCTGTAACATGACTCAATAAGAGTGTCTTAGTGGGCATAAATTAAGATAACAAAAGTACTTAAGAAGTTCAGAGTTAATTTGGAGAGCATTCCCAAAATTGCTGAGTAGTGGCAATTTTAGATTCTCTTTGGTAGAATTGGAGTGGTAGGCAAGGAGATTTGGAGGAAACTAGATTATAATACATACTGCAGAGAGTTCCTGAGTTTAGAGGAGGGATCTCATTTTCTCCTGGTTTTTAAATATATTTCTTTCTCTTGTCTGATCTCCTGGTTTATGGAGGATGAGGCAATTATGTTTAGGTTTCAGTTCCCTGTCCTGATCTGACTCAACTAGCCAACAGATTTTCTTAACCTTTCCTTTTTGCCTTTTCCAGTATGGGTGGCATCCCTGCCCGGAATAGTAAAGGGGAAAGACTTCTGCTTTATATTGGCATCATTGACATTCTACAGTCTTACAGGTGAGGAGCATATGGATCCCAAATTAAGAGAGGGTGGATATGGATAGCCACTCACATTCCTCTTTTAGATGGGTTTGTTGCCAAGTTCTTCATGAAGCAAGAACAGTGAAGTAAGTGGCTACTTACTTCATTAGTTTTCAGGTGGTTTTTTCCTTGATTTTGCCACTTTCCCCGGCCTTTATAACCTCTCTCCCCAAACATAATGTATACCTTTTGTGGAAAGCTGAGTCAGTCCTTGGAAGCACCAGGGTAGAATATGCCATCTGTCTGGCTCTTTGTAAAAACCGGTGAGATGAGTCATACTCCACATTGGGATACAGCTGGAAATGTTACCCTTTTCCATGGAGGAAAAACAGGAGGGTCACTGTGTTCTATAACAAGTATTGGCTTATGGAACTAAGGCAATGACGTGATCATCAGGGAGGAGCTGGAAATGTTAGACCCCAGTTTTGTTCCAGTAAGGTTTTAGGTACTAATGAGGGGGCCAGTATTTGATTTGTTGATTCAGTATTACCATCCAATTTTAACTACCCTTTCCAGTCTTGTCCATCTATTCCTTCAGCTCTCCTTTTGTAATAAATATTCATGTCCCTGATTTGCCAGGGACATAAATTGTCCTCTTCCCATGGGGGAATAGTTGACTTAACCTGGAAACAACATTGGTCTCATGAGGAACCAGCACTGCCATGCCTGTTCTTTGGAAAACCAGTGTACCAGTGGATGTGCTTTCCAGCTTCTGTCTTTCCAAGGTTTTCTGTTACCCCGTTAACCCCCTAAAATAGAAAGTTATTAAGGTCATTTATTTTAAAATGACATGCATAGGTGGTGTACATTTTGCTTGCAGGTTTGTTAAGAAGTTGGAGCACTCTTGGAAAGCCCTGGTACATGACGGGGTGAGTAGCAATACTAGTGGCTCTCTTCCCACTTCTGCCTCCGTCACTTCTGATTTGCCTTTTCAGTTTCTTGCATTTCTTTTTTTCTTTGTTTTTTTTTTTTTTTTTTTTTTTTTTTGAGACACAGTCTCACTCTGTCACCCAGTCTGAATGCAATGGCATGATCTTGGCTCACTGCAACCTCCATCTTTCAGTTTGAAGTGATTCTTCTGGCTCAGCTTTCCAAGTAGCTGGGACTACAGGCATGCATCACCATGCACAGCTAATTTTTTTTTTTTTTTTTTTTTAGATGGAGTCTTGCTCTGTTGCCAGGCTGGAGTGCAATGGTGTTATCTAGGCTGAGTGCAGTGGTGCAATCTTGGCTCACTGCAGCTTCCACCTCCCAGGATCAAGTGATTCTTCTGCCTTAGCCTCCCAAGTAGCTGGGACTACAGGCACACGACACCACACCCGGCTAATTTTTGTATGTTATTAGAGATGGGGTTTCACCATGTTGGCTAGGCTGGTCTCGAACTCCTGACCTCAAAGTGATCTGCCCACCTTGGCCTCCCAAAGTGCTGGGTTGAGATGGAGTCTCAGTCTGTCACTCAGGCTGGGGTGTAGTGGTGCGATCTTGGTTCACTTCAACCTCTACCTCCTAGGTTCAAGTGATTCTTGTGCCTAAGCCTCCCATGTAGCTGGGATTACAGGTGCCTGCCACCACACCTGGCTGATTTTTGTATTTTTAGTAGAGACGGGGTTTCACCATGTTGGCCAGGCTGATCTCGAAGTCCTGACCTCAGGTGATCCGCCCACTTTGGCCTCCCAAAGTGCTGGGATTACAGGTGTGAGCCACTGTGCCCAGCCTTTTGCATTTATTTCTTACTTCATTTATGGATTTTTCCCTTTTGCTAGGGGCTCGGTCTGGGGGAGGATGACCCTTGGAGTAGAGATTCTCTTGCTGGGCCTCCCTTTGTCTGACTCTGTAGCCATTTCTTCTGTTCTGCAGGACACTGTCTCAGTGCATCGCCCAGGCTTCTACGCCGAACGGTTCCAGCGCTTCATGTGCAACACAGTATTTAAGAAGATCCCCTGTAAGTGGTTTCTACCAAATGACTGCCTACTCCTGCCCAGTGGCTCCCTTACCTCAAAAGAACAGGGGACAGGACACCTCTGGTAGGGAGCTGCCAACGCCAGAGGCCTCTCCTTCCCCCTACATCCCATGAGAGTCCTTTCTTGTCCTTTATGTTAGTTTTTCACAGTTGTTTCCAAGTTGCTGTTTCCCCCTTGGCTCTTCCTGCGTATGTCAGTGAGGTGAGGGCCATTTAAATGCAGTTGTGGATGTAGGATCCATGCCATAGGGAGGGATAGGCAGAGCCCGACTTTTATGTACAGAGATATGCAAGGAGGTTACCAGTGTTCTGTTTTCTCTTCTTGACTATCTCAAGTGGTTAGAGAAGCATTTACTGATGTCTGCTTAGCACATCTTAGTCTCTTTCCTCGACTTTCTTATTTAAGAAGTGCGTCTTTTTGTTTTTTTGTTTTTTTTTTTTTGGCAAATCTTCCATGCTGCTGCCACAGCAAATTCTAGCTTCTCTTCCCTTCTTCTCATGTTAGGCATCATTAGTCCCATAGTGAGGGAGAGGGATCTAGGCATGCCAGACAGTCTTAAGGGACATGGAAAAACCAGGCTGGGTGCAATATCTCACACCTGTAATCCCAGCACTTTGGGAGACCAAGGCAGGAAGATTGATTCAGCCCTGGAGTTTGGAACCAGCCTGGGCAACATGACGAGACCTCGTCTCTAGAAAAAATTGTAAAAAGAAAAGGAAAAAAAAGAATTTCAGTCTTTACAAAGTGATAAAATATGCAAGAATAAATTACAGTGCTGGGTGCATGTGTGCTATGAAGATGTGGAGCAAAAGAGTTATCTTTTTCAGCCAGGTACAGTGGCTCACACCTGTAATCCCAGCACTTTGGGCGGCCGAGGTGGGTGGAACATCTGAGGTCAGGAGTTCGAGACCAGCCTGACCAACATGGCGAAACTGCATCTCTAAAAATATATATATATATTAAAAATAAATAAATAAAAATACAAAATTAGCCAGGTGTGGTGGCGCATTCCTGTAATCCCAGCTACTCAGGAGGCTGAGGCATAAGAATTGCTTGAACCCTGGAGGTGGAGGTTGCAGTCAGCCAAGTTTGCGCCATTGCACTCCAGCCTGGCAACAAAATGAAACTTCATCTCAAGAAGAAAAAACAAAAAGGGAATTATGCAATAGGGGACATTTCATCTGTTGGAAGCAAAGCCATCAGAGTTCCATGTTGGAGGGGTAGGTGTAGATATATTACCTTTCTTTGAGGTTTTCCTCCCTCTTGGAAAGTGAAGTGAGCTAATACCTTGTTCTCTGAATAGTAGTTCATAGAACCTATCTTTGTCGAAATTAGCCTTTTCACTTTTCAGAACAACTTTTGAGTGTGTGTTGAGGATACTAGCAATTTGTATCTATGTCTTGGTAGTGGTTGCTAAGGTGGTTTCTAAGTAGGCTCTCTCTTTCCCTTTTGAAGTGAAGCCTTCTCCTTCCAAAAAGTTCCGGTCTGGTTCATCTTTCTCTCGGCGAGCAGGCTCCAGTGGCAACTCCTGCATTACTTACCAGCCATCAGTCTCTGGGGAACACAAGGCACAAGTGACAACAAAGGCAGAAGTGGAGCCAGGTCAGTGCTAGGGCTGGGGTCCCCATGTGATTGGGTACTCCCTCCCTTCCTTCTGAGCCCTTACCTTGTCCGGCCAGGACCGTTCCTCCCCAGTTCTATCCAGGAAGCCAAGCTGCTATACATATTTTTCCCTGTATTTTCCCTACCCCATCTTCTCTTTCTTTTTCTCCAGGCGTTCATCTTGGCCGTCCTGATGTTTTACCTCAGACTCCACCTTTGGAGGAAATCAGTGAGGGCTCACCTATTCCTGACCCCAGTTTCTCACCTGTAGTTGGGGAGACTTTGCAAATGCGAACTACAAGGTTGGTTTATTGGCCTCTTTCTTCGTATAATCTTCTCTCTTCTCAAGTCCTTGGAAACCTTTGTAATTTGATTGCATCATAATAAATTACCCCAAAGATTAGTGGCTTAAAATAACCAACATATATCATACTTTCTGTGGGTCAGGAATCCAGGCCCAGCTTAGCTGGGTCCTCTGGCTGAAGATTTCTCATGAAGTGGCATTTAAGCTGTTGGCCAGGGCTGGGGTCTCATCTGAAGGCTCAAATGGGAGGATCTGCTTCTAACTTATTTACGTGGTTACAGGTAGGATTCTGATCCTTGGGGGTTGCTGAACTGAGGGCCTTAGTTCCTTGCTGGCTGTTGGCTGGGGGCTTCCCTCAGTTCTTTGTTACATGGACCTCTCCATAGGACAGTTCAGTACCTGACAGCTGACCTGTCTGACAGTGAGCAAGAGAGCATGTGCCTATGCAGAAACCATAGCCTCTTATGGCTTAATCTCAGAACTGACATTCTACTTACTATTTGTGCTACATTCTGTTCACTAAATGCAGCCTACACTCAAGAGGAATGAATTACATATGGGTGTGAATACCAGGAGGCACAGGGATCATTGGGAGCCATCTTAGAAACTGGCTGTCATAGTCTGCCCTCTGGTCTCCAGTAGTTTACATACCTCCATGTCCAAAATACACTGACTGCCTCCCAAGGTCTCCAGAAGTCTCATCCCATTGTAGCATTAGCTCAAAGTCCAGAGTTTTATTACCTATATTAGGTCAAGGTTTGGATGAGTCCCCCCGCCCGGGTATAGTTCCTTAAGCACAGCTCCTCGAGTACAGTTCCTCTCAATCTGTGAGCCTGTGGAGCTAAAGAGACAAGTTATCCTTTCCCCATGTGCCTAGCATACAGTCGTGAGACAGGCATTAGATAACCAATATACACATTTCTGTACATAAAAGGGGAGAATGGGAGGCACAAAAAGGAGTCATTAATTTTATTAGCTATTCCAAAATCCAGGAAATGTTGGAGTTTCTTTTCTCAGGCCTTAAAACAGAGGAGTAATTCTCCATGGTGGTTGCCTCTACCCTCTAGACTCTTGGTTTTGTCTTCTGAGTCTTCCTTTTTCATCAAAGCTAGAGTGTATTTTTACCTGAGTTCTTTTCTCATCCTGCTTTTTTCCAGTAGAATTTAGGGGGAACTGATGGTCTCTTTATTTTGTACTGTTTCTGTCCTTTTTGATCCAAGATGGCAGTGTTTCTATGATACAGAAAATTTTGTGGGCCTCCTGTGATTCTCTTTGGATTTACTCCATTACACAAAAGCCACACTCATAAATATCTTCTTTATGAGACCTAAACTTCTTAGAGACCCTGTTTTTCACTTGAAAGAATCTGTGAAACATAATCCTTTTGAACAGCCTTTTGTATGGCTGAATAGTACAATCATACTCCATATCCACAGGTTCCACATTCCCGATTCAACCAACTGTGAACTGAAGACACTTGAGAGCCTGGTGTGGTGGCTCATGCCTGTAATCCCACCACTTTGGGAGGCTGAGGTGGGAGGATTGCTTGAGGCTGTTTGAGACCAGCCTGGTCAATACAATGAGACTCTGTCCCTTAGGAAAGGCCAGGCATGGTGGCTCATGCCTGTTATCCCAGCACTTTGGGAGGCCAAGGCAGGCGGATCACGAGATCAGGAGATTGGAACCATCCTGGCTGACACGGTGAAACCCCGTCTTTACAAAAAATACAGAAAATTAGCCAGGCGTGCTGGCACACGCCTGTGGTCCCAGCTACTCGAGAGGCTGAGGCAGAAGAATGGCTTGAACCCGGGACGCGGAGGTTGCAGTGGGCTGAGATTACGCCACCGCACTCCATCCTGGGTGACAGAATGAGACTCTGTCTCAAAAAACAAATTGTATGTTGTTTCTGACATGTACTATACAATTAGGCCTACAGTGGTTGTGTCTGTACTTAACATTTACAGACTTTTCTTGTCATTATTCTCTGAACAATATGGTATAACAGCTATTTACATGGCATTTACATTGTATTAGTTACTACAAATAATCTAGGGATGATTTAAAATATATGGAGGGCTGATTGCGATGGCTTATGCCTGTAATCTCAGCACTTTCGAAGACTGAGGCCAGATCACTTGAGCCCAGGAGTTTAAGACCAGCCTAAGAGAAACATGGCAAAACCCCGTCTCTACCAAAAACACAAAAAATTTAGCCTGGCTTGGTGATACGTGCCTGTAGCCCCACCTGCTCGGGGGCTGAGGTAGGAGGATCACTTGAACTGGGAGGCGGAGGTTTCAGTGAGCCAAAATTGAACCAGTGGACTCCAACCTAGTTGACAGAGCAAGACCCTATCTCAAAATATAAATAAATAAAAATAAAGTATATGGAAGATGTCCATAAGTTATTTGCAAATACCATACCATTCTATATAAGGGACTTGTGCATCTGTGGATTTTGGTATTCAAGAGGAGATCCTGGAACTAGTCCCCCACAGATACTGAGGGATGACTATACTCTGAACCAATGCTTTTTGTTTTTCTGAGGTCTTAATGAAATGTTTCATGGTCATATATTTGGCTTCATCTTTAGACCACATTTTCTTGGCAGTGCCCTGGAGCTTATTCTTGCTCAAAAGGCTTTGTTGTTGTTGTTGTTGTTGTTGTTGTTGTTGTTTTTTGGTAGCTATGATGTCTCATTGTGTTAACCAGGTTAATCTCAAACAGTCCTCCTCTCTGTGCCTCCTGAAGTGAGCTACCGTATGTGGCCTGCCGTTTCTTAATTTTAGCATCATTTGTTCTCTGGAGAATTTTCAAAACCTATCAAGTTCTGGAATCTTTTTGTTTAATAGTCCTTCCCATAATTTCTTTCCTTTTTTTCTCTTTTCTTTTCTTTCGACAGAGTCTCACTCTGTCACCCAGGCTGGAGTACAGTGGCATGGTCTCGGCTCACTGCAACCTCCACCTCCCGGGTTCAAGCAGTTCTCCTGCCTCAGCCTCCCGAGTAGCTGGGACTACAGGCGTGCACCACCACACCTGGCTAATTTTTGTATTTTTAGTAGAGACAGGGTTTCACTATGTTGGCCAGGCTGGTCTTGAACTCCTGACCTCATGAGTTGCCTGCCTCTGCCTCCCAAAGTGCTAGGATTACAGGCTTGAGCTACCGTGCCTGGCCTCTTACATTTTACTCTAAGCATCAAGAGAAAATCAGGTAGGACCTGCACGACTTTGCTTGGAAATCTCCTTAGATAGATTGTCCAATTCATTAGGCACATATTCTACTTTTCACATAATCACAAATGACATTGTTGCTAAACTCTGTGCTGCTGCCTTACTAGGATCTCCTTTCCTTCAGTTTGCAGTAAAATTTTTCTCACTTTAAGCCCTCACCAGCAACCCCCTTTAAGTCCAAAATTCTATAAACAGCATATTCAGGACAATAAGTTTTCACCAAAATGCTCCTCTAAGCCACCCCCAATGTTTTTTTTTTTTTAAGACAGAGTCTCACTCTGTTGCCCAGGCTGGAATACAGTGGTGCAGTCTCAGTGAACTGCAACCTCTGCCTCCCAGGTTCAAGCAATTCTCCTGCCCCAGCCTCCCAAGTAGCTGGGATTACAGGTGTGTACCACCATGCCCAGCTAATTTTTATATTTTTAGTAGTGACAGGGTTTCATCGTTTTCTAGGCTAGTCCAAAACTCCTGACCTCAGGTGATCCGCCCACCTCGGCTTCCCAAAGTGCTGGGATTACAGGCGTGAGCCACAACGCCTGGACTTTTTTTTTTTTTTTTTTTTTTTTGAGACAGGGTCTCCCACGGTCACTCAGGTGAGAATGTAGTGGGATGTTATTGGTTTTCAGCCGTTTGTTCTTCCGTTTTGGTGTTCCGCCCACCTCGGTTTCCCAAAGTGGTGGTTTTACCGGGGTTTCCCAAAACGCCTGGAATTTTTTTTTTTTTTTTTTTTTTTTTTTTTTTTTTGAGACAGGGTCTCCCTCTGTCACTCAGGTTAGAATGTAGTGGCATGATCTTGGTTCATTGCAACCTTCGCCTCTGAGGTTCAAGCAATTCTCCTGCCTCAGCCTCTCGAGTAGCTGAGATTACAAGTGTGTACTGTCGCACCTGGCTAATTTTTGTATTTTTACTAGAGATGGAGTTTCGCCGTGTTGCTCAGGCTGGTCTTGAACTCCTGGCCTCAGTTGATCTTCCTGCCTCAGGCTCCCAGAGTGCTGGGATTACAGGCATGAGCCATTGCACTGGGCCATCACCCCCAAATTTTAGATTTTTGTTATGGCAGCACCTGAATTCCAGGTACAAAAGTCTGTATTATCTATTTTTGTGTAATGAATTAACCCCAGACTTAGCTGTTGAAAACAAACATTTATCTTAGTCTGGGTGTGGCAGCTCACACCTGTAATCCCAGCTCTTTGGGAGGCCGAGGAGGGCCAATGACCTGAGGTCAGGAGTTCGAGACCAGCTTGGCCAACATGGTGAAACCCTGTCTCTGCTAAAAATAGAAAAATTAGCTGGGCATTTTGGTACATGCCTGTAATGCCAGCTACTCAGGAGGCTGAGGTGGGAGAATCACTTGAACCCAGGAGGTAGAGGTCGCAGTGAACTAAGATCGTGCCATTGTACTCCAGCCTGGGCAACAAGAGTGAGATCTGTTTAAAAAAAAAAGTAAAAATGTATTATTTCAGTTTCTATACCTTAGCTGGATGCCTTTGGTTTCGGTTCTCTCTGGAGATTACAGTCAAGCTGTTAGTCCCAAAGCTTATCTGAGGGAAGATCAGCTTCTCAGCTCACTTACGTAGTTGTTGGCAGTATTCGGTTCCTTGTCACATCGCCCTATGCATAGCCAGCTCATAGCATAGCTGCTATGAGCAGGCAAGCAGGGGCGAGAACATGAGTCCAAGAAGAAGCTACAGTCTTTTTGTAACCTTAATCTCGAAATGGACGTTCCGTCACCTGTGCTATATTCTGTTCATGAGAAAAGAATCACTAAGTGCAGCCCACACTCGAGGAGAGAGAATTACACAATGGCATGAGTCTCAGGAGGTGGGGATTATTGGGGGCAATCTTAGAGGGTACCTACCACACCTGGAGATTGAAACAGAAGAGGGCAGGGTACTGGGAAATATAGTATTCAAGAAGTTAAATATAGTTAATTAAAACAGTGCTTCTAAATGTAGTAGCTTCTTAGCCTCTTGTTTCCAAATTGATTCTGAAGTGAAAATTAAGAGAAGCAGTATGAGATTTAACTTAAGAGGAGAGTCCTTTCTTCTTGTCTTCTAATTCTTTTTCTTTCTGCTTCTATTTTATCTCCTGTTAGTACAACCTTGGAAAAGCTTGAAATTGCAGAGTCAGAGTTCACCCATGTGAGTGTTTGGGATGTGTGGGAGGTGAACGTTTTGGGGGGTAAAAAGACGATCACTGATGGCCTGGAGCCGGAAGTTAATTAGCAAGGTTAGAGGATCTGGGTACCTCCTAAATCTTGTTCTTTTAAAAAATGTGTTTTTGGTACCTCATATTTGGAGGCTAAGGCTGAAATAGAAACTTTTTAATGCTTGAATTCCATTCCTGCCTTATCTCATACTCCACTTTCTTAACTTTACACTCTTTCCTTTTCAGTAAGGGCAAAGCCTCAGAAGACCTGGAATAAGATTCTGTCATCTCTGTGATCCCAAGATGTCAGCCCTTGCCCCAACAATGCTGAATTTTCTTCTACTTGGTCATCAAAAAAGGAGTGTAATAGAAGCGAGGGGAGCTCTCCATTTTCTTCCTGAAGAAGAACCTCCTCTCCTTCCCCTTCCTCATGAATGGGCATTGGTGCCTCAGACAGTTGAGGACCGCAGCATCCCCTCCACTCCAGAGTTGGGCAGCACGGATTTTCAACTGGCTAACCTTGGCTTCCACAATTGAATTTTTTTCAGACCCCTATTCTTCATGCTGGAAATGGGATTGCTGGACTTGGCAGTTTTCTTTCCCCTCATCTTTCACCAGGAACTGGACTCTAATTTCCTCAGGACAGACTAGCTGGCACATTATCCCTACCTTAGTTCTTTCTCTCTGATCCCTCGAAGAAGACCCCTGTAATCTCTGTAAAAGTTTTTGGGGGATAAGGGTATTTAACCACCTCCCAACTTTCTTTTTTTTTCCTGAAAAAAGGAAAAAGCGCACAGCACACAATTTCAAGCCAGTTTCAGATCAAAACTCCAGGAGTGTTGACAAGATGCCTATTCTTAGGGTTCCCTCAGAAGAGCCGTCGTGTTTGTGAAGAGTAGTGATTGCTCTGCCAGAAGCAGCTTCTAAACTCCTCCTCTCTTGATGAATTTCTTAAGGCTGAAGGAATGGAGAGAGTGGGACATGGGGTATTCTTTACCCCTTTTGTTAAAACATGAGGCGGCCATGGGCTGGGAGATGATAGCCCTTTCTAGGCAGAATCCTATTCACTGCCCGGCTAGAATGATTATTACTATTTTGAAATTTGAAGTATATTCTGGTTTTTTTAAATATGAAGACTTACCAAATGAATTTTAGATCATTCTCCAAAGGAGATTTTTTTTTGCTCTTCCCGTCTTTTCCAACAGTGTTCTATTTGTGGAGCTAAGGTGAAGAGGGGACACCTCTGTCTGTTTAACAGGCAGTCCATATCTACGAGGCTAGTAGCAAATACTTTCTTAAACTCATGGGAAGACCGCGGATTCTTGCCTCGGTGAGGTCATTGCTGTGCCATATGTCCTACCCCCCTGTCTTCATGCAGGGAAGTTGGAAATGGGGGCTACATATGCCCTCTCCTCCCCATCTACAAGAGTTATGGTTTTCCATCTGATCCTTCTATTCTTATCAGGGGAAGAAGGGGGCCTGGTATCTCAGGCAGATTGTTGAATTCCTGTTCTATCCCTTCTCTATCCTACCCTGCCTTGATAGTAGGTAGCCCATACCCCAAATAACTGTCTATATTAGACACCCCCAGCCAGTTTCTGGCTGCCCATCTTTGCTGCCATGTTCTTTTTTACAAGAAGGAAAGAAACAATTCTTGCTATTTTTTTTTCATAATTTACTATTTATGATGTATTTAAGTGTTTTATTAAGGGAAGAGTTCTGTAAGGGGTGGGAGGGAATATTTGAGGGAGGGCTGGGTCTTAGGGAAAGGAATGAGGAGTCAACATTTTTACGAAGTGTCACTATTTGCCTCTACTTTTATTGTTCAGAAATGGCAAATGCAGTATAAAAGTGATATATGGTTTTAATGTAATAAACTTTATTCAGTTATTTAAACTTCTTTCTTCTTGATTCTTTTTCATACACCATCTGCTCACCCTCCTACTCCACCACCCAGGCTCAGTTTTGTTCATGTTACCCTAAACAAAAGCTGCACATTTTCCAGCTTGCAACACTCCAGCCTCACTCTTAAGGCTTCATGTCCTCCTCCTCAGCAACCGGATTATCTTAACAAGGAAGAGCAGTGAATGAATATGAAGGGAATTACTGTTTGGTCTCTTGCCTAGGTTGCAACCCAATATAACAGGGATTTGGAGGTTCAAAGCTCATTTTATTCAGGTTTAAGAGGAAAGGAACAGTGGGAAAAGCAAGTTTGAGGTTAGCTGGCCCTAGTGATTCCCTCCCTTTGCTTCCCCTGACCTGGACCTAGGGTGTCACTCTTAGAAGATCATAGAGATTGCTTCCCTTAGCGATTTTCTTCTGTGAGGTTAAGCAAAGGCTCCTTAACTTTGAAAGGAGACTGGACAAAAAACTAGACAAAAAGGGCAGGCCGGGAGCAGTGGCTTACACCTGTAATCCCAGCACTTAGGAGGCAGAGGTTGTGGATCACCTGAGGTCAGGAGTTTGAGACCAGCCCGGCCAACCTGGCAAAACGCCATCTATTGAAAATGGAAATTAGCAGGGCATGGTGGTATGCACCTGTAGTCCCAGCTACTTGGGAGGCCAAGGGCGGAGAATCACTTAAACCTGGGAGGTGGAGGTTTGCAGTGAGCAAAGATCACACCACTGCACTCTAGCCTGGGTGACAGAGTGAGGCTCATTCTGAGGCATGAAGATGGGAAACGTTTGGAGAGAAGCAAGTTAAGCAAACAGCTGCTTTTCATACCACTATTCCTTATCTTAAGGTCATTCTGCAAATATTTATAGAGCAGCTAATGAGCAATGGATGGAGTAGTTGGAAATCAAATAAATAATTGTCCTTCAAGAGTTTCTAGTGTCCAGCAGGAACACAAATACACACATACACAAAATATGTTAGATGTGAGGCAGCTACTTAAGCTCTCTGGAAGTGGCACAGAACATAAAAGGGTAAATTGGAGGTTACATGGGATAAAAGTGTTAGAGACTGTTTCACTTCAGCACAAGGACCTAGAGGCATGAGAGTGGCCTGTTTTTGAGAACGAGGAAGAGACCATGGTGAGAATATTGGAATAGGAAGTATAGTTAGAGGCAATATTGGGAACTCTGAAATATTTTTTGCCCCTAAGTAGGATGTGATGCAAAATAATTGAGAGACTAACAAAGTTCTATCAGAATGAATAGTGGGTTGGCCGGGTCCAGTGACTCACACCTGTAATCCCAGCACTCTAGGAGGTCAAGGCGGGTGGATCATTTGAGGCCAGGAGCTCGAGACCAGCCTGGCCAACATGGCAAAACCCCATCTCTACTAAAAATACAAAAAATTAGCTGGGCGTGGTGGTACATGCCTGTAATCCAAGCTACTCAGCAGGCTGAGGCAGGAGAATTGCTTGAACCAGGGAGACGGAGGTTGCAGTGAGCCGAGATCATGCCACTGCACTCCAGCCTGGGCAACAGAGCAAGGCTCCTTCTTGCAAAAAAAAAAAAAGAAAAAGAAAAGCAAGTCCTTGGATTGGAAGAGGAATGGGGGATTCTCAGTTTCTTTTTCTTTTCCTTTTTTTTTTTTTTTTGAGACAGAGTTTCACCACGTTGGCCAGGCTGGTATCGAACTCCTGGCCTCAAGTGATCTGCCCACTTCGGCCTCCCAAAGTGCTGGGATTACAGGCGTGAGCCACCATGCTCAGCCCAGATTCTCAAAGTTTTGAATTTGATTTTCCCACAGCCCCAGCCAGCCTTCCTTTTGTCTAGATAAGGAGAAAACTTTTTTCCCTAATAGGAATTGGATATTAACATGTTTTAGGCATAAATGTTCTGCTTCCCTGGCCTTGTCACTCCGAGCGTACTCACAACTACTGAGTGGGAGATGCAGATAATCCTCTTATGATCAGAGGGTCCCTCTAGCGGTGAGCAGCGACTAGTGCTTATTCTCTAGCTGTGTGCTGTAATTTATATTCAGATACAAGTAGGGCCTATTGTAAAACTAACTAAAAGGGAAATTAAAATCATAGGATAATAAAGTTGAAAATCGTCATCTGGTTTAATATTTTACTCTTCAGCATGTCAATCTCAGCTATTCTGAAAATTATTCAGAGATGAAGTCTCATTATTAGTTTTTTAGCCAGGTGTGGTGTTGGGCGCTTGTAGTCGCAGCTACTCTGGAGGCTGAGGCAGGAGAATTGCTTGAACCCAGGAGGCAGAGTTTGCAGTGAGCCCAGATCGCGCCACTGCACGCCAGCCTGGGCAACAAGAGCGAAACTCGGTCTCAAAAGCAAAGCAAAGCAAAGCAAAAAACAAATATACAAATAAATTCAATTGAAGGGTATAAGGCTTGTAGTTAGATGAATAAAATGCTACGGGGAACTGAGGGATCTGAACGTCATTGGTGATCTCGACACTTTTTTTTTGAGATGAGTCTCGCACTGTCACCTAGGCTGTAGTGCAGTGGCGCGATCTCGGCTCAGTGCAGACTCAGCCTCTCGGGTTCAAGCGACTCTCCTGCCTCAGCCTCCCGAGTAGCTGGAATTGCAGGCGTGCGCCACTGCACCCACCTATTTTTTTTTCTTTTCCTTCCTTCCTTCCTTCGTTCGTTCCTTCCTTCCTTCTTTCCTTCCTTCCTTCCTTCCTCCCTCCCTCCCCTCCACCTTCCCTCCTCCCTCCCTCCCTCTCTCTCACTCTCTTTTTCTTTATTTTTTTTTCAGACGGAGTCTCACTCTGTCACTCAGGCTGGAGTGCAGTGGTGTGATCTCGGCTCACTGCAACTTCCGCCTCCCGGGCTCAAGCGATTCTCCTGCCTCAGCCTCCTTAGTAGCTGGGATTACGGGCGTGCACCACCACGCCCGGCTAATTTTTGTATTTTTCGTAGAGACGAGGTTTCAGCATATTGGCCGGGCTGGTCTCGAACTCCTGACCTCAGGTGATCCGCCCGCCTTGGCCTCCCAAAGTGCTAGGATCACTGGTGTAGGGCACCGCGCCCCGCCGATCCCGACACTTTTTTAAATAATGACACAGCTGGAAAAGACACGGAATTTTCAAAGATTCCTCCATAGCTCCCCTAAGATCCGGCCGGCGGGAAGCCCCAAATGAAAACAGCGGTGGCAGGTAAAGAGGAGGCTAGATCCTGTTCCTTGTGTTACTGCGGTTCCCTCTACCCCCAAAACGCCCCTTTGTTTGGCGGCGCCTACAACTCCCAGAACGCAACGCGAGGGACGCAGGCGGAAGCAGCTGGCCAAGCTGAGGTCTGTGATTGGTGAAGAGCGATGGGCCAATTGGAGGAGTTGTTGTTAGGCTTTCCCGGAGAACCGGTCGGGAGGGAGGAAGGTGGCAAGATGGTGTTGGAAAGCACTATGGTGTGGTGAGGAGCTATCTCGGGGCCGGAGGGGCAGAGCTGGGTCCGGGCGCGTGTATCCCCGAGGCCGGGCGGGCCTGGGGTGGGTGCTGGAGGCTCATGGGCGAGAGGCGGCCCTGGGCCGGGAGGGAAGGAGCCCGCTCGACTCCCTGAGTCATCCCGGGGCCCTGGAGAGGCGGACAGGCCTGGGTTACCCCTGTTACCCCCAGGGGGATGGTCATTGACCGGCCAGTCCTGCTGCCTGTCTCTATTCCAGCGCCGTCTTCTTTAGAGCAGCCCGAGTCTGTCCTTAGTTCTGCTTCTCGGACTCATTCTAATAGTCTTCTGTCCTCCTTCGCAAAATAATGTCTATTAGGAAAATAGATTATTAATCCCTTACTCTCTCCATTCCCGTGTCTCTAACTCCATTACCCTTCCGTGTATCATCTTCAAAGGTACCATCTACAGATTGCTTTTTATATGCCAGTCATTTTGTTTACTTTCTCTCACTTAGACCTCACAGCTACACCTTAGTGTAAATTATCTCTCCATTTTACTGTTCAGGGTACCGATTTTCAGTGACTTGTCCAAAATCACACAGCTAGTTAAGTGGTGTAGTCAAGATTTAAACCTAGGGCTGTGTGACACAAAGGCTTTTATCTGGCGAGCTAGCTCTCCGTCAGTCTCAGGCTTGGGCTGAGTACCTATTATGAGTCACATTAGATGCCGAGGACATAAATTTTTGGAGGGTTTCAAGAGTTCTAAGTGTAATCATAGAATGTAATACAGAATAGTAGACGAACACAAATCACCAATTGGGTGGAACAAACACCTATGAGATTTCTTCTTTTTATTTTTTGGGGAGAGCATAGCAGATAACATACAGGATACCCAGTGAAATATGAATTTCAGATAAACGATTAATAATTTTTTTTTTGAGACGGTCTTGCTCTGTCACCCGGGCTGGAGTGCAGTGGCGCGATCAGGCTCACTACAGCCTGCACCTCCCGGGGTCAAGCGAGTCTCGATGATTGAACTAATTTACACTTGCACCAACAGTATGTGAGTATTCCCTTTTCTCACAATCTTGCCAGCGTCTGTTATTTTTTGACTTTTTAGTAATAGCCATTCTGACTTCCTAGTAGCTGATATTACAGGCATGGGCCACCACACCTGGCTAATTTTGTATTTTTAGTAGAGACAGGGTTTCTCCACGTTGGTCAGGCTACTCTCAAACTCCTGACCTCAGGCGATCCACCTGCCTGGGCCTCCCAAAGTTCTGTGATGACAGGCGTGAGCCACCACGCTCAGCCCGTCTTCGAGGGTTTTTATAGTTTTGGGTTTTACATTAAGTCTTTAATTCATCTTCAGTTAATTTTTGTGTATGGAGTAAGGGATCCAGCTTCAATCTTCTGCATCTGGTAGCCAGTTGTCCCAGCACCAATTATTGAATAGGAAATCTCTTCCTCACTGCTTGTTTTTGTCAGCTTTGTTAAAGAGCAGACAAAACAGGTAGGCTAGGCACAGTGGCCCAAGTCTGTAATCCCAGAACTTTGGAAGGCCGATGTGGGTGGATCACGAGGTCAGGAGATCGAGACCAGCCTGGCTAACATGGTGAAACTCCATCTTTACTAAAAATACAAAAATTAGCCAGGCACGGTGGCACGTGCCTGTAGTCCCAGCTACTTGGAAGACTGAGGCAGGAGAATTGCTTGAACCTGGGAGGTGGAGGTTGCGGTGAGCTGAGATTGTGCCACTGCACTCCAGCCTGGGCGACAAAGTGAGACTCCGTCTTAAAAAAAACAAAACAAAACTAAGAGCGGATGATTGTAGGTGTGCGGCCTTATTTCTAGGCTCTCTATTCTGCCCCATTGGTCTATGTGCCTGTTTTTGTACCTGTACCACGCTGTTTTGGTTATTGTAGCCCTGTAGTAATAGCTTGAAGTTGGGTGACATCATGCCTCCAGCTTTGCTCTTTTTGCTTAGGATTGCTTTGGCTTTTCCAACTCTTTCTAGGTTCCATATAAATTATTATTATTATTTTTTGACATGGAGTTTCACTCTAGTTGCCCAGGCTGGAGTACAATGGCATGATCTTGGCTCATCACAACCTCTGCCTCCCAGGTTCAAATGATTCTCCTGCTTCAGCCCCCTGAATAGGTGGGATTACAGGCATATGCCAGCATGCCTGGCTAATTTTGTATTTTTAGTAGAGAAAGGGTTTCTCCATGTTGGTCAGGCTGGTCTCGAACTCCCAACCTCAGGTGATTCACCCACCTTGGCCTCCCAGAGTGCTGGGATTACAGGTGTGAACCACCATGCCTGGCAGTATGGCCATTTTAATGATATTGATTCTTTCTATCTATGAGCATGGGTTGTTTGAGCAGTATTTTGTAATTCTCATTGTAGAGATCTTTCATTGCTCTGGTTAGCTGTATTCCTAGGTATTTTCTTCTGTGGCAGTATGCACATAGTTCTTGGCCCCATATGAGGCATCATGGGGAATCTGCTGTTGATGCGACTGCCTTGCACATGTGCCATTGTATTACCCTTTTTGAGTGTCCTTTTTTTTTTTTTTTTTTTTGAGACAGGGTCTCATTCTGTCACCCAGGTTGGAGTGCAGTGGTGTGATCTTGGTTCACTGCAGCCTCGACCTCCTGGGCTTGAGTGATCCTCCTGCCTCAGCCTCCTGAATAGCTAGGACTACAGGGACACACCACCATGCCCAGCTAATTTTTTATATTTTTTGTAGAGATGGGGTTTTGCCATGTTGATTAGGCTGGTCTCAACCTTTTGGGCTAAAGAGCACCTCCTTCATCGGCCTCCCAAAGTGCTGGGATTACAGGCGTGAGTCACTGCATCCAGCCTGTATTCTCTTTTAAAACGAAGGTTTTGGGGGTAATCCCAACTACTTAGGAGGCTGAGCAGGAGAATGGGTTAAGCCCAGGTTTTGAAGTTACAGTGAGCTATGATTGCACCACTGCCCTCCAGCCTGGGTGATAGAGCAAGATCCTGTCTCAAAAAATATGTGAAATGGCCGGGCACATTGGTTCACAGCACTTTGAGAGGCCGAGGTGGGCAGATCATCGGAGGTCAGGAGTTCAAGACCAGCCTGGCCAACATGGTGAAACCCCATCTCTACTAAAAATACAAAAATTAGCCAGGTGTGGTGGTGCACACCTGTGGTCCCAGCTATTCGGGAGGCTGAAGTGGGAAGATGTTTTGAGGCTACAGTGAGCTGTGACTGTGCTTGAACCTGTGCCTGAACACTACCCTAAACAGGTTGAGTGTCCCATATCTGAAATGGCTAGGATAGGACCAGAAGTATTTCATATTTTGGATTTTTGTCAGATTTTAGAATATTTACATTACACCTAACCAGCTCAGTTTCTCTCATCTGGAAGTCTGAACTGCTCCAGTGATAATTTCCTTTGAACATCCTTGCAGCACTCAAAAACTTTAGATTTGGAACATTTCAGACCTCAGAGTTTCTGATGAGGTGTACTCAACCTATATTCCCTTGTCTGTTAATACTCGTTTTCTAGTACCTTCTTAGTTACCTTTCTTTACCATTTTTGGTTTATTGCCAGACAAAGCATACTAAAGAAAAAAAATTGGCCAAAGCTTATATTTTGCTTACCAGTAGAAATGAGATGTTTTGGCCAGGTGCTGTGGTTCACAACTATAATCCCAGCACTTTGGGAGGCCAAGGCAGGAGGACTGCATGAGTCTAGGAGTTTATGACTAGCCTGAGCAACAAAGTGAGACTCCATCTCTATAAAATAAAAAATAGATAAGACCCTATAGGGACAGGGTCTCCCTATGTTGCAGTTCTGCAACTCCTGGGTTCAAGCGATTCTCCCATCTTGGCCTCCCAAAATGCTGGGATTATAGGTGTGAGCCACTACACCTGGTCCTATTTTATAGATTTTTTTTTTTTTTTTAAAGACGAAGTCTCACTCTGTTGCCCAGGCTGGAGTGCAGTGGCATGATCCCAACTCACTGCAACTTTGGCCTCCTGGGTTCAAGTGGTTCTTTGGCCTCAGCCTCCCGAGTAGCTGGAACTGCAGGTGTGCACCACCACATCTGGCTAGTTTTTGTATTTTTAGTAGAGACAGGGTTTCACGATGTTGGCCAGTGCTGGTCTCTAACTCCTGACTTCAGGTGATCCACTTGCCTCGGCCTCCCGAAGTATTGGGATTACAGGTGTGAGCCACCGTACACAGCCTGTTTTGTAGATATTTTTAAGTTACCTTCTTCATTTCCTGTGTTTGGATTACTGCCATTTAATGGCAGACTTAGAGTATTTATCCATGACAGTGCTTAGTAAGCACTTAAGTGCAGCTTGTAAGAAGGTGCTGTGGTTCAGTAGATCACCATCTTTGGTGCTTATCAGAATCACGTTATAAGGATCTAAAAATTTTTTTGGCTGGGCACCAGGTGGCTCGCACCTGTTATCCCAGCACTTGGGGAGGTGGAGGCAGGAGGATCACTTGCGCTCAGAAGTTCAAGACCAGCTTGGGTAACATAGCTAGACCCCTGTCTCTACAAAAAAATTTAAAAGGTAGCTGGGCGTGGTGTCACGCGCCTATAGTCCCAGCTACTTGAGAGGCTGAGGCAAAAGAATCACTTGAACCCAGGAGGTGGCGACTGCAGTGAGCCATGATTGCACTACTGCACTCCAGCCTGAGTGACAGAGCAGGACCTTGTCTCAATTAAAAAAAAAAATTCCTCGTTGCGTATTCTGAATCCGTAAGTGTAGGCTAAGGCTTGGTCATCTGCATATTTAAAAAAGAAAGCTACAGATGACTCGATGAAGACAGAGCTGCTGCTGTAGGGGGCCCCTGGAACTGGAGAGATGGTTTTGGAGAGCTTCTGCAACAGTTCCTCTCTCTCGTCCTTCAACCTTAATCTGACAGTGTGGACAACAGTGAGTATATGCGGAATGGGGACTTCTTACCCACCCGGCTGCAGGCCCAGCAGGATGCTGTCAACATAGTTTGTCATTCAAAGACCCGCAGCAACCCGGAGAACAACGTGGGCCTTATCACACTGGCTAAGTATGGGGGACAAAGGAGGAGGGGTGGGTGGGTGGTTGTTACATGCTACTCTTTAGATTCCATGAGGCTGCTTTTGCCCATCACCTTCCTAAACTGCCTTCTTCACTATTCAGTGTAAATGTCAATAGCAACTTGTTTTTTGTATTAACCTGAATTTATTACAGTATGGAAGCTAAATCTCCTGGGGTGAAATTTCTGTTTCTTTTTATTGTTTGTTGGGCAGGGCTAAGGTAGGGGGTGAAATTTCGTAATGTATTTTAAAGTCAGTGAAAAGTGATTTTGGGCTGGGCGCAGTGGCCCACGCCTGTAATCCCAGCACTTTGGGAGGCCAAAGAGACCAGCCTGGGCAACAGGGCAAAACCCTGTCTCTACTGAAAATACAAAAATTAGCCAGGCGTGGTGGTGTGTGCCTGTAATCCCAGCTACTCAGAAGGCTGAGGCAGGAGAATCGCTTGAACCCAGGAGACAGAGGTTGCAGTGAGCCGAGATTGCGCCACTGCACACCAGCTTGGGCAACAGAATGAGACTCTGTCTCAAAAAACAAGAAGAAAAGTAAGTTTTGGATCAGAGCTCGTGGGCATATATCACATATCCTTTTACCCCAGAAGTGTTTTGTTTTAGGAACTGATCATTCTTTAATGAGTAGCCTCCCACTCCATTGTACATACTGTTAGTTGGGAAAATGGGTCTGGAGGTGGAGGAGACAAGAGAAGAGGTACAAAGTAGCATATTTGTTTTTTGTTTTTTTAAGTGAGAAAGCAACAAGTGGAAACCAGTTATTTTGGTGAGGTCTTGGCCCTGTGAGCCTTTAAGTGGAGTTAGGGGAAAACATTGGGAAGTAGAGGGCAGGTTTCTTACAAAGCCAACCGCTTAATTATTTCTGTGCTTGGTTTCCATTAAACACTAGATATTTGATTAAGAAGAATAGAGGCTCACGTCTGTGATCCCAGCACTTTGGGAGGCCGAGGTGGCCGGATCACAAGGTCAGGAGATCGAGACCATCCTGACCAACGTGGTGAAACCCCATCTCTACTAAAAATACAAAAAAATTAGCTGGGCATGGTGGCGCATGCCTGTAGTCCTAGCTACTCCAGAGGCTGAGGCATGAGAATTGCTTGAACCCAGGAGGCAGAGATTACAGTGAGCTGAGATCGTGCCACTGCACTACAGCCTGGGCAACAGAGCGAGACTCTGTCTCAAAAAAAAAAAAAAAAAAGAATAGAGGCTAAACCCAGTGGCTCATGCCTGTGATCTCTGCATTCTGGGAGGCTGAGGCGGGTGGATCACTTGAGGTCAGGAGTTCAAGACCAGCCTGGCCAATATGGCAAAACCCTGTCTCTAGCAAAAATTAGCTGGGTGTGGTGGTACACATCTGTAATCTCAGCTAATTGGGAGACTGAGGCAGGAGAATCGCTTGAACCCAGGAGGCAGAGGTTTCAGTGAGCCGAGATTGTGCCACTGCACGCCAGCCTGAGTGACAGAGTGAGACTCTGTCTCAAAAAATAATAAGAATAGAGATTATACTTAGAATAGAAATAATGGTCATTATCCCAGTCTCTGAAGAAAAGTCAGACACAGTTTAAAGGTACTTGTGCTGACCTGAACTCACTGAAATGCTTTTCCTACATTCCAGTGACTGTGAAGTGCTGACCACACTCACCCCAGACACTGGCCGTATCCTGTCCAAGCTACACACTGTCCAACCCAAGGGCAAGATCACCTTCTGCACTGGCATCCGCGTGGCTCATGTGAGTCTTACTGGGCTCCTTCAGTTGTTCCTCTCTGCTCTGAGGTCCTGCCTCCATCATACTCATTTCTCCCCTGGAATCCTGAGCTAGGACCAGAGCAAGAGAAAGCTAACTTGGAGTAGAAAGGATGTAGGAGATGAATCCCAGGGTTGTGAAGGGAAAAGTCCCTAGAATTGAGAATTAAGGCTGGGCGAGGTAGCTCACACCTGTAATCCCAGTCTTTGGGAGGTCAAGGGAGGAGGATTGCTTAAGGCCAGCAGTTCAAGACCAGCCTGGGCACATGGTGAGACCCTGTTTCTCTTAAAAAAAAAAAAAAAAAAAATGGGCTGGGCAAATGGCTCACGCCTGTCATCCCAGCACTTTGGGAGGCCGAGATGGGTGGATCATGTGAGGTCAGCAGTTTGAGGCCAGCCTGGCCAATGTGGTGAAACCTGGTCTTTACTAAAAATACAACAATTAGCTAGTACTTGGGAGGCAGAGGCAGGAGAATTGCTGGAACCCGGGAGGCAGAGGTTGCAGTGAGCCAAGATCGCACCACTGCACTCCAGCTTGGGCGACAGAGCATGATGACTCCATCTCAAAAAAAAAAGAGACAGAATTAACCTCCTTTCTTTATGCACAGAGAGCCATAGCAAGAAGGGAGGAATTGGGGGTGTTAAATCTTGTGTGAGTGTGAAAGGAACCGTGTGACAGAGGAAAGAGCTGAGTGATTCCTCTGGTTGACTCTGAGAACTTCCTCTTCCTTTACAAGCTGGCTCTGAAGCACCGTCAGGGCAAGAATCACAAGATGCGCATCATTGCCTTTGTGGGAAGCCCAGTGGAGGACAATGAGAAGGATGTGAGTCCAAGTGGCAGCTGGGGAATGTGGGCAGCCCATGTTTGGGACAGGTCTTTCAGCCCTCAGGAGAACCTGGCAGAGGCATCAGGCTCACCACTTTGGGGAAAGGTGAATGTGCAGAATTCAGTGATTCTGTTTGAGGACCTTGGGGAAGTCAATAGATTTCTGTATGCTTTTCTGAGGTGGGTCCTTTCTCCCCTCGAGTATGAACAGATTTCTTGATTTTTCTTCCCTTCTTCCCAGCTGGTGAAACTGGCTAAACGCCTCAAGAAGGAGAAAGTAAATGTTGACATTATCAATTTTGGGGAAGAGGTGAGTAGGGACTGATTGGAGGGGATTGGCTGAATTTGGTTATAAACAGAATCGCCCTTAACCCTGAGGAGTGCATGCACTGTGGCAAAGTAGTGCAGAAATGGCAAAAAACAGGGAGCAAGGCCTGAAGGAGGGCGTCAAGTGTTCTTTCCTCCCCAGGAGGTGAACACAGAAAAGCTGACAGCCTTTGTAAACACGTTGAATGGCAAAGATGGAACCGGTTCTCATCTGGTGACAGTACCTCCCGGGCCCAGCTTGGCTGATGCTCTCATCAGTTCTCCGATTTTGGCTGGTGAAGGTGGCGCCATGCTGGGTCTTGGTGCCAGTGACTTTGAATTTGGAGTCGATCCCAGTGCTGATCCCGAGCTGGCCTTGGTGAGCAAATGTTGACCCCAGGTGGAGCCCAAAGGTCCTTCTTTATTCTCCTCTTCTGGCACACACATCACAGAGCTTCCACCAGGCTGGACAGTCCTGGACACTCCCAGTCACTCATTTTCTAAGACTTCCTTTTGCCCCCTCTTCCCTAGAATTCTGTCTGATCTCTAGGGGCACCAATGTCAGACTCTTTCTTTTTCACGTCTCCTGATTAAAACCCAGGCTTCTCCCAGGTCTTTATTTTTTAATCCCATACTACTGCTTATCCTTCCAGCTTCTTCTCTGTGTGATAAACCAGAAGCTGCCCCTTTATGTTCCTTTCCCACACCCCAGCCGACATTCCCAGCTCCTTGTCGGAGTGAGGGCAGGGGAGCGCTGATCGTGCCCTGCCCTTCGCCAGGCCCTTCGTGTATCTATGGAAGAGCAGCGGCAGCGGCAGGAGGAGGAGGCCCGGCGGGCAGCTGCAGCTTCTGCTGCTGAGGCTGGGATTGCTACGACTGGGACTGAAGGTGAAAGAGGTGGAATCTGAAGTCCTGGGACTGCGGGATGCTAAACATTGAAAGCTAGGTGTAGGCCCTGCAGGGAGAGTGTGGAAGACTGACAGGGTAGGAAGATGTGGGAGGGCCGGGCTAAGGGAATGACTTTGGAGGCTGGCCTGTGTGGATATGGCACCAATTCTACCCTGCTCCTCTTTTCCTTTGCCCAGACTCAGACGATGCCCTGCTGAAGATGACCATCAACCAGCAAGAGTTTGGCCGCACTGGGCTTCCTGACCTAAGCAGCATGACTGAGGAAGAGCAGATTGCTTATGCCATGCAGATGTCCCTGCAGGGAGCAGGTGAGCCAGAGCCTGCGTGGTGCCTAGGCAGAGGGTGGGGTGAGGAAGTGGAACTGAACAGACTGACCTCTCTTCCTCAGAGTTTGGCCAGACGGAATCAGCAGACATTGATGCCAGCTCAGCCATGGACACATCTGAGCCAGCCAAGGTGAGACCCATCCCTGTCCATGTCAGCTTTAAAGTCCTTGAATTTAGATCCTCATCCCTCTGGGGCTGGGAGGATTCCACCATAGCTAAGTCCTTTGAGGAGCAGAGGAAACACATGGTTATGCATTTCTTACACATAAACCTTGCTAAGGTAGCAGTGCTAGTGGTCAGAGTTGGAGAAATGTCCTCATGTTCTGTAATTTTCCTTCCTTGCTGATGGGAACAGCCTGGGCAGTTCTCTAGGATGTCTTTCCAGGAGGGAGAAAAGAGGGTCTGGGAAAAAGAAAAAGGAGGACTGGATGTCATGAGAGCAGGAAACCGGAATGTGATGGCATCTGTTTTCCTCCTCAGAGCTCAGTTAGCAGAGTTCTCAGCAGGCCCCTTCTCTGTTTGGTTAGTAATAACTATTTGCATTCATGCTGTATATAGGATTTTGCTGACTTGTCCTTTCCTTAGCCTCGGCCAGAGGTGCCCGTGTCCCCACACAGTCAGAAGGCAGCGGGGGCTCAGGCAGCGGCGTGCTCCTGTCCTTCACACCTGCTTATTCCCTGCCGCTCCACACCCTGCCCTGAGCTCACACTGCCTGTTTGCAGGAGGAGGATGATTACGATGTGATGCAGGACCCCGAGTTCCTTCAGAGTGTCCTAGAGAACCTCCCAGGTGTGGATCCCAACAATGAAGCCATTCGAAATGCTATGGGCTCCCTGGCCTCCCAGGCCACCAAGGACGGCAAGAAGGACAAGAAGGAGGAAGACAAGAAGTGAGACTGGAGGGAAAGGGCAGCTGAGCCTGCTCAGGGGACTGCATGGGAGGCATGGAATACAAGGTTAGAGGAATGTTATCTGTAACCATTACAGCCTAAATAAAGCTTGGCAAGTTTTTTTCCTTTTTTGCTTCAGATAGTGATGGTTTTGATTGCAAGAGGGGAAGAATCCACCGTCTGAAGGAGAGCCTTCCTTGTTGAATCCTCCATGTCTCTGCTTCCACCTGCCTGGGCCTCCTAAAGTGCTGGGATTACAGGCCCAGGAGCTGTGCTTCCGTTTCTAATGAGCGAAGACCTCATTTAAACCACCTTCTTGCCAGTAACTTTTACCCTGCACTCACACAGCTAAACCCCAAGTGTGGATTGCAACTCAACCTTCTCAGTTTTTTTCGTGTGGACTTCTAAGGTTCAGCAAGTTTAGGTTATTTGACCAAGGATATTTAGCTAATGAAGAGGCAGAACCAAGATCAAAATCCAGACCTGTCTCAGACCTGTCTCACCAGGAGTTGAGTCACCATCAAACAGTAGTTTCCCATTGCTCAGCTGCCTTCAGTGACCCTGGTCAGCCCTGCAAGTCAGTTCCCTGTAGCAGCTACTATACCTTCCTCTACTTCCCCATCACTCTCAGCAGAAGCCTGACATCTTTACGGAGAGTCAAGGCCATGAGGCGGGAAGCTCTGGCCCCCTTTCCTTGGCCAGTACCTCCCTGCATCAGTTATGCTCTCTCCCAAACCTCTGCTGTCCTGAACACTCTGCTGATGCTTTCCTCTCAGTGTAAACGCATCAGGTCCGCTCTACAAGTAACCTTAC
The DNA here is from genome assembly GCA_963573385.1 of Cacajao melanocephalus. NCBI lineage: Eukaryota > Metazoa > Chordata > Mammalia > Primates > Pitheciidae > Cacajao > Cacajao melanocephalus. Next base: position 14,194 of record CAUYLG010054612.1, on the reverse strand, counting down.
CTTCAGACTTTATATTGTACTGTTTAAATATTATTTCACAAGGAACATCTATTTCCTTTATAATTTTTTAAAAAAAAAGTTTTTTTGTTTTTAAATAGTGACAGGGTTTCACAATGTTGGCCAGGCTGATCTCGAACTTGTGACCTCAGGTGATCCGTGGACCCACCTCAGTCTTTCAAAATGCTGGGATTACAGGCATGAGCCACCACGCCCGGCCATTTTTTTCTTTTAACGACAAAATCTGTGCTCTGTCACCCAGGCTGGAGTGTAGTGGTGTGATCATAGCTCACTGTGGCTTCAACCTCCTGGCCTAAAGGATCCTCCTGCCTCAGCCTCCTGAATAGCTGGGACTAAGGCACACACTACCACACCCAGCTAATTTTTTTTTCTTCTTTTGAGACGGAGTCTTTCTCTGTCCCCCAGGCTAGAGTGCAGTGGCACTGTCTTGGCTCACTGCAACCTCTGCCTCCCAGGCTCAAGTGATTCTCGTTCACCTCCCAAGTAGCTGGGACTACAGGTGTGCACCACCATGCTGGGCTAATTTTTAATTTTTTTGTAGAGATGGGGTCTATGTTTCCCAGGTTGGTCTTGACCTCCTGGGTTCAAGCAATCCTCCCACCTCGGCCTCCCAAAGTGCTAGAGGATTATAGGTGTGAGCCACTGTGCCTGCCTATATAGTTTGAAAAGTCAGACTTACAATAAAAATTGGTAGGGTCCTGCCCCATCCCTCTGCACGCTTAAAGTCTACTCCCAGAAGTAATCAATTTTAACTTCTTTAGCTGTTTCTGTACTTACTTCCTTGTTGCCAAAGAATGAATTTATATGGGTATTTCTTAATTTTTCCATTTCAGCCATTATCTATACTGTTTAGACTATTATAATTTAGAGTTTTTTTCTTCTTTTTTTTTGAGACAGTTTGCGCTCTTAATTGCCCAGACTGGAGTGCAGTAGCACAATCTCAGCTCACTGTACCCTCCACCTCCCGGGTTCAAGCATTCTTCTACCTCAGCCTCCAAGTAGCTGAGACTACAGGCACGTGCTGCCATGCCTGGCTAATTTTTGTATTTTTAGTAGAGACAGGGTTTCACCATGTTGACCAGGATGGTCTCCATCTCTTGACCTTGTGATCTACCTGCCTTGGCCTCCCAAAGTGCTGAGGTTCCAGGCGTGAGCCACTGCGGCCGGCATGGAATCTTGTTTGTTGTTGAGACAGGGTCTCGCTTTGTCACCCAGGCTGCAATGCAGTGGCAGGAACATGGCTTAGGCTCACTACTGCTGCTACCTCTGGGGCTCAAGCAGTCCTCTTGCCTCACTATCGCAAGTATCTGGGACTACAGGTGCATGCCAGGCTGGTTTTTGTATTTTTTGTAGAGATAGGGTTTCACCACGTTGCCCAGTCTGGAACTCCTGACTAAGCGATCCGCCCACCTTGCTTGGCCTGCCAAAGTGCTGGGGTTACAGACACGAGCCACCTTGTCCATGGCCTGTATTCTAGTTTTCAGGGGGTATTATTAAGAAACCGGGGCTGGGTGTGATAGCTCATGCTTGTAATCCTAGCACTTTGGGGAGGCTAAGGCGGGAGGATCACTTGAGCCCAGGAGTTCAAGACCAGCCTGGGCAATATGGCAAGACCCCATTCCCCCAAATTTTATTAATTAAAAAAAAAATAGCTGGCTGTAGTGCAGTGCACCTATAGTTCCAGCTGCTCAGGAGGCCGAGGTGGGAGTATCACCTGAGCCAGGGATCCGGGCTGCAGTGAGCTGTGATCATGTACTCTAGCCTGGGCAACAGAGCAAGACTGTCTCAAAAAACAAAAGAATAAAAAAGCATCCTGTTTTTGTATCATGGGTGCAATATCTTCTCATATATATATATTTTTTGAGACGGAGTCTCCCTCTGTCGCCCAGGCTGGAGTGCAGTGGTGCAGTCTTGGCTCACTGCAACCTCTGCCTCCTGGGTTGAAAAGAGTCTCCTGCCTCAGCCTCCCGAGTGCCTAGGATTATAGGTGTCCACCACCATGCCCAGCTAATATTTGTATGTTTAGTAGAGACGGGGTTTTACCATCTTGGTCAGGCTGGTCTTGAATTCCCGACCTCGTGATCCACCTGCCTTGGCCTCCTAAAGTGCTGGGATTACAGGCGTGAGCCACTGTACCCGGCCAATCTTCTCTTATATTTCTAAGGATAGTGATTGCAGTTTTGGGATATTTTCTTCTGGTCCCTTCATTATCTGTTACTCTCTTGGCTCCTCCTCTTTTGGATTCTGTCATTTATGTTGGCAGCTGCCTTCAACTGTCAGATGATCCTTGGCTGTCTGTCCCCACTTAAGAGAGAAATGCCTGGGAACTCCATGGGTGGGGTGGGCAGAGACTGTGGACCCCCCTGGGAGTAGGGAGGGAGGGAGCGGCCTTTGAGTTCCTGTCAGCTTCTTCTGAGTCAGTCATTATCTTCAAAAAGGAATTTTCCAATCCTCCTTCCCCTGCTTTTAGAGGACCAAGGACTTTTCTGTTTTTGAGCCTTTTTGGGTTCTAATACTTATTTTGTTCTTTGTTGGCTCTTCACTCCGTACATCATGAGTAGAATGGAAAAAATCCCCAAACTTAAATCAGTCATCCTGCACATTTGGTTTTCCATTTATCAAACTAAATCTCTCATTTGCTCTAGTCTTCTCTTTGTCCTTGTGCTTTTTCATGTCTTTTTTTTTTTTTTTTTTTTTTTTTTTTGAGACAGGGTCACACTTTGTTGCCCAGGCTGGAGCAAACTGCACCCTTGGCCACCCAGGCACAGGTGATCCACCCACCGTAGCCACCCCAGTAGCTGGGACTACAGGCACGTGCCACCATGCCTGACCTTTTTCACTTCTTTACTCTCAATTCGATGTGGTTTCTAAGGTGAGCAGAGAGATGCTCAATTCACTACATGCAACTAGAACCTCTTCCTTAAGTTCCGTCACCTAATTCCTCTAACTCATAGGTGGTTGTGAAAATGAAAGGTGGTTATGTGTGTGTAACAAGATGTTGAAAGGTTTTTCTGGTTGCGTTGGAGTTTGAGCTGAGTCTTAAGGACAGAAGTGTACACAGGTGCCCCCGCATTGTAGAAAAATAACTTCTCTGGCCATGTAAAAGACAGCACAACTCCTTCAGCTGCCATGGCCCCCACTGCCACCCGCAGCCTCTATGAGATGACACATTTCACACAGGAAAGAGGGCACTCTTGTGGAGCTGGACATGTTGTGGATGCTGATCTGGCTGGCGTGCTTTGGTATTCCTCCTTTCTTGTTCTTTAGGGGCGAGGGGAAGTTGCAGGCTAAGGCAGGACACTACCAGGAGACTGGGAGTGCCTGCAAGAAACTGAGTTGGGCATCTGAGTCCTTGGCCGGATGTTTCCTGGGTAGCAGAACTCCTGACCCAGCATTGTTAAAGACCGTAAACAAGTCACTGAACGAGTGTTCTGGAAGAGCCTGACATGAATTTACTGGTATTTGGGAGATGTAAATGAACATAGAGACAAATGTCTGCCGACAGCTTGGTGACTGTGGGAGGTTGGCTGGAGCCCAGACCTGGAATGGTGGCACTAGTGGGTAGGCTTTACTTTCAGCACCTGGCATGCTAAGAAGGTGGGAGTTTCCCATGGGCCGAGAGGATAGCATGGAAAGTACCCAAGCTTGAGCCATCCAGATGGAACCTGCCCAAGAGGAGTTCCTGCAGGGCAAGAAGATCCCAGTGGTAAGATGCCATGGGGCCAAAGGGCAGAGTACTGTGCAAGAGGTCGGCTGGAGAGTGCACTGCAGATGCCAGAGAAAGGGGCAGTGGAGAGGTCCCTGTAGGTCTCCTAGGAACCCTCAAATGTGCCCCACCCAAGAGAAAGCCAGCATTTAGGTACATGTCACACAGAGGGCTCTGTGAGCCCCTGTCATGTAAAACTTGACTCCTTTCCTTCCTCATACCATCTCAACTCTGGAGAAGCCAGAGGCAGGAAGGGAAGGGAGGGTGAAAGAAGAGCAACAGGCTGGGTGCGGTGGCTCACGCCTGTAATATCTGGGAGGCCAAGGTGGGCAGATCACCTGAGGTCAGGAGTTCGAAGCCAGCCTGGCCAACATGGTGAAACTCCTTCTCTACTATAAATATAGAAATTAGGCTTGGTGGTGGGCACCTGTAATCCCAGCTACTCAGGAGGCTGAGGCAGAAGAATTGCTTGAACCCAGGAGACGGAGTTTGCAGTGAGTTGACATGGTGCCATTGCACTTCAGCCTGGGCAACAGAGTGAGACTCAGTCTCCAAAAAAAAAAAAAAAAAGAGCAACAAGTCCGGGTATAATGGCTCACACCTGTTACCCCAGCACTTTTGGAAGCCAAGGCAGGAGGATCATTTGAGCCCAAGAGTTTCAGACCAGCCTGGACGACAAAGTGAGACCTCCACCTATCTCTTAAAAAACAAAAAGCTGGGTGCAGTGGCTCACGCCTGTAATCCTAGCACTTTGGGAGGCCAAGGCGGGCAGATCACCTGAGGTCGGGAGTTGAAGGCCAGCCTGACCAACATGGAGAAACCCCCATCTCTACTAAAAATACAAAATTGTCTGGGCATGTTGGTGTATCCCTGTAATTCCTGAGGCAGGAGAATTGCTTGAACCTGGGAGGCGGTAGTTGCAGTGAACCAAGATCACACCACCGCACTCCAGCCTGAGTGACAGAGTGAGACTCTGTCTCAAAAAAAAAAAAGAAATACAAGGGTTCTTTCATTAATGTGAAGCAAGAACGGCAGGGAACAAACCTCTCGAACACAGAACTGAGGAAGGAAATGGCTTTTTATTTGGCTGGGAGCTGAGGGGGGCTACAGCCTCATTCACCAAGCTCCCCAAGCTGCAGCTTCTCTCCCTTGTTATAGGCTTACAACGCTAAAGGGGAAACTGAGCCAGAACTATGTCATTGTCTATATGCTGGATGTCCGACCTTACAATCTTTTGGCTTTGTCGATTTGCTAATTCATGTGCAGCATGAGCGGGGACCAGCAGGGGAGGGGGCTTACAGAGATGAGACAAAAGCAACAAGCTGTTTTTTTGCAGAGGTGTTTCCAGGAGGCAGCCTGGTCCATGGAGACCCACCTGGGGATGTGACCCAGTGCCGGGCTCCAGCTGGCAGGGATAACATTCATTTGCAGCTCTTTGAAGGTTAACAAAAGCAGAGACGTTGGGAACTAAAAAGGGAGTTATTTTCCCAGGTCTTTGGTGTTTTATTTATTTTTTCCTTTAGCCTCCTTCTGATTTGGAAGCTGGGGAGGGAGGAGGTGAAATAGAAGGAGGTGAGGCAGTCTCCCCTCTCAAAGGAAGAAGAGAATAGCTTTTTTTTTTAGGTAACTACCAGACTCTGGAGCGGCACATCCCTTCAGCTACTCAAGGTCTCTCTATTAGTTCCTCATGTGGCTATTTGTGGTTCAGCAACCTATAAACCAAAGACAAGTTATCAGCTCTCAACACACCTGAGATACAGTAGGAAGACCACAGTCAAAATTCCCATTTGTGAAAACACAGCACAGGAGACAGCCCATTGAGAGGTGGGGTCTGTGTTCCATCCTTGAACCTCAAGGTGCCTGCAGTTGGTTAACCAACTGAGTGTGGCAGAAGGGATGCTTTGTAACTTCTGAGGTTAGGGCCTGAAAGGTGATGCAGCTTCTGCTTTGGTTTCTGGAACAATTATGATGGGACCTTGGACATCTCAGCATTTCAGCTGCCCTAAAGCTAGCATCTTGTGAGGAAGCCCAGATCAGCCACATGCGGGGGACAGGGAAGTGGCCGTTAAGTAGCCCTGAGAAAGAGTGAGATCCATTTGACGACAAACCAGTGAAAAAAAAAAAAAAAAAAAAGAAAAGAAAAAAGGCTAACATCTTTTTTGGCCTTAGCCCACCTGCACCCAGGTAAATTAAAAAAAAAAAAAAAAAAAAGTGAGATCCAATCAGCCCCTACCTGCTCCAGCTTCAGTCACTGCCTGCCTACAACCCCTGGGTCCAGATGCCTGGGGCCAGAGTGCCCAGTCAAGCCCTTTGGATCCGTGGAAACAACAAGAGGTAATAAAATCATTGTTATTTTAAGCCACCAAATTTTGGGGTGATGCATTACACAGCATTAGATCACCAGAACAACAGTGTGCAGCAAATCTGGGGGTGGGGGCGAGGATGACTTGCCCTGACAGAGGGGTGAATTGCTGGGTGAGCCTACCTGGTTTCCGCTGGTTCTACCCCCTGGGAAAATCTCCATTCTTCATGGCCCTGGCTCTGCCCTCAGGTTGTTCCTTGTCCCTCAGACCTCATGGCCCGTCTGAGGAGGTTTCTGTGGTTAACACTCTCATTAAAGGCTACACACCATTGGCAGCCACTTCCAGAGGGATGCATTTGGGATCCAAAATGTTTTAGTTTTGTGCGACAGGTGTGGTTTTTTGTTGTTGTTGTTAGTTTGTTTTGGTAACAATTTCCTGAAATTGTAGCCATCCTGTCAATTCTCAAGCATGAGTTACTGTAGCTAAAGGTCTTATATATATTATTGAGTCTAAAAACTCTCATATTTTGCATACTGGCCTCTGTGTTCCGATGATCACCCCCTAAATCTCGGATTAATGGTAGCTTGAAGGGGAAGACAACTGTGTTAATCTGATCTTTGCTGGTAGTCTTGCACCATTGCAATGACAAAACTTTTTAAAAATATTTGAGGTGGGGTCTTGCTTTGCTGCCCAGACTGGTCATGAACTCAAGGAGGTTTGAATAATCTTCCCATCTCAGCATCAGGTGTGTGCTGCCATGCCCATCAATCACAATGCTCTTACAGAAGATGCTTGAGAAAAGTTTGGGGCCACAGTGTTATCTCCTGCTGTTCAGCAGCTACCATCTTAATTGCTTCAGTTTCGGTTAGAGAAACAGTTGGTTTTTTCAAGCCAGGAGTCTCCAAATAATAAAACTCTCAGTCAACTTTTCTATTCTTGCTTTTTTGGGGTCTGAACCCTAAGCAGAGAGTGTATTCTTTGCTAGAGTAATATGTGTTATTTCCTTTTTTTTTTTTTTTTTGGATACAGGGTCTGGAGTGCAGTGGCATGATCCTGGCTGACTCCAACCTCTGCCTTAGGGGCTCAAGTGAGCCTCCCACCTCAGCCTCCTGAATAGCTGGGACCACAGGCACGCACCACCACACCCAGCTAATTTTTGTGTTTTTTGTAGGTATGCGGTTTGCCATGTTGCCCAGGCTGGTCTCAAACCCCTGGATTCAAGTGATCTGCCTGCCTCAGCCTCCCAAAGTTCTGGGATTACAGGCATGAGCCACTGTGTCCAGCCTTAACTGCTTTCTATGGCAAAATAAGGAACTATCTGACTAAGTGCTTTGCAGGTACTAATGGTTACCAGCTTTCCAGCCTGCAGTGAGTATATCCTTCCTAATAACTGCCTAACCCACTTCTCCTAAGCCAATGCTACTTTTTTTTTTTTTTGAGACAGGGTCTCACTTTGTTGCCCAGGCTGGAAAGCAGTGGCACAATCCCAGCTTACTGTAGCCTCTGCCTCCCAGGTTCAAGTGAACCTCCTGCCTCAGCCACCCAAGTGGCATGTGCCACCATGGCCAGCTAATTTTTCTATTTTTTGGTAGAGACAGGGTTTCACCACATTGCCCAGGCTGGTCTTGAACTGAGCTCAAGTGATCTGCCCACTTCTGCCTCCCAAAGTGCTGGGATTACAGATATGAGCCACACGCCTGACCTCTATTTTACTTTTTTCAGATAGGGTCTCACTCTGCCTCAGGGCTGGAGTGCAGTGGCATGATCACAGCTTACCGCAACCTTGACCTCCCGGGCTTAAGCAGTCCTCCCACCTCAGCCTCCCGAGTAGCTGAGACCCACAGGCATACACCACAATGCCTGGCTTATTGATTTCCTGTTTGCTTACTTGCTTGATTGATTGACAGAGTCTAGTTTGGTTGCCCAGGCTGGAGTGCAGAGGCCAATATCCGCTCACTGCAACCCCTGGCTCCCAGGTTTAAGCCATTCTTCTGCCTCAGCCTCCCAAGTAGCTGGGACTACAGGCATTTGCCACCACGCCCAGCTAATTTTTGTATTTTTAGTAGAGACAGGGTTTCACCACGTTGGCCAAGATGGTCTCAATCTCTTGACCTTGTGATCTGCCTGTCTTGGCCTCTCAAAGTGCTGGGATTACAGGTGTGAGCCACTGCGCCCCTCCTACTTTCTTGTCTTCTTTTGGACTGTTTTAGTTTTTTTCCCCCTTTCATTCCTTTTTTTCCTGTCTACTTGTTTAGAATTAACTTCTATTCTATTAGTATTTAAACTAAAAAATTCAGCGTGAACATTGAATTTATTTATTTTTATTTTTAGTATTTTAATTCTTTTTAAAAATTTGGCTGGGTGTGGTGGCTCATGCCTGTAATCCCAGCACTTTGGGAGGCGGAGGTGGGTGGATCACCTGAGGTTAGGAGTTCGAGACCAGCCTGGCCAACACAGTGAAACCCTGTCTCTACTAAAAATATAAAAATAGCTGGGTATGGTGATGGGTGCCTGTAATCTCAGCTACTCAAGAGGCTGAGGCTGGGGAATCACTTGAATCTGGGAGGTGGAGGTTGGAGTGAGCCGAGATCTCGTCATTACACTCCAGCTTGGGCAACAAGAGCGAAACTCCGTCTCAAAAAAATAAATAAATAAAAATAAATCTAAAAAAAAATAAATACAGGCCAGGCATGGTGGCTCCCACCTGTAATCCCAGCACTTTGGGAGGCTGAGGTGGGTGGATCATGAGGTCAGGAGTTCAAGACCAACCTGGCCAACATAGTGAAACCCCATCTCTACTAAAAAATTCTTAAAAATTAGCCGGGCATAGTGGCACATGCCTGTAGTCCTAGCTACTCGGGAGGCTGAGGCAGGAGAATTGCTTGGACCTGGGAGGTGAAAGCTGCATCGAGCCAAGATTGCGCCATTGCACTCCAGCTTGGGCAACAGAGTGAGACTTTGTCTCAAAAAAACAAAAACAAAAACAAAAATTAGCCTCGTATAGTGTCGAGGGCCTGTAATCCCATGGGAGGCTGAGGCAGGAGAATCACTTGAAACCGGGAGGCAGAGATTGCGGTGAGCAGAGAACGCGCCATTGTGCTCCAGCCTGGGCAACAAGAGCAAAATTCCATCTCAAAAACAAAACAAAAGAAACAAAACAAAGAAGGAACAAATAAATCTGTACCTGGTTGTAATCAGTTGGTTGTAAACATCACTGCACTTGGACCAACCTTAACTTTTTACTTTATAATCTTTTGCATTGATTTCTAACAGTGGAATATGAGGGCTCACCTGCCCCATCTACTCATCCTCCTTCACTCATTTCCCTTGTATAATTATATAAAAATGTGGGTTAAGGGACTATTCAGAATTTACATTCTCTTGATTATATAAATGAGTCACAGATGAGTCACTATGATACTTTTCCTTCCTTGAAATGCTTTTTTGGGCTGCGTGTGGTGGCTCAAGTCTGTAATCCCAGCACTTTGGGAGGCTGAGGCGAACGAATCACTTGGGGGGAGTTTAAAACCAGCCTGGGATTGCGGTGGTGGGGGCGTAAAAAAAAAAAAAAAAAAAAAGACCAGCCTGGCCAACACGGTGAAACCCTGTCTCTACTAAAAATATAAAAACTAGCGGGGCGTGGTGGTGGGTGCCTCTGCAACCTCCGCCTCCCGGGTTCAAGCGATTCTTCTGCCTCAGTTTCAGAAGTAGCTGGGATTGCAGACATGCACCACCACCATGCCAGCTAGTTTTTGTACTTTTAGTAGTGATGGGGTTTCACCATTGTTGGTCAGGGGAGTCTTGAATTCCTGACCTCATGATCTGCCCGCCTTGGCCCCTCAAAGTGCTGAGATTACAGGTGTGAGCCACCGCACCCAGCAACATCGTGCTTCTTGCCTGTGTGGGATCCTATTTCCCATATTTCACTGGATCTCAGTCTTGATTTACTGTTTTGCTTTTTGCTGAACCAAACCTCCAGTTTACTTTTACTCTCTTTTCCCTTTCTCTCTCTTTTTCTCTCTTTCTCGCTCTCTCTCTCTCTTACTTTTTCTTTCTTTCTCTTTCTCTTTCCCTCCCTCCCTCCTTTCTTATACACAGTCTCACTCTGTATCCTGGCTCAATACAACCTCTGCCTCCTGAGTTCAAGTGATTCTCTGGCCTCAGCCTCCCTAGTAGCTGGGACTACAGGTGACTGCCACCACGCCCAGCTAATTTTCTGTTTTTAGTGGAGACGAGGTTTCACCATGTTAGCCAGGCTGGTCTCAAACTCCCAGCCTCAGGTGATCCACCTGCCTCAGCCTCCCAAAGTGCTGGGATTACAGGCGTGAGCCACCGTGCCTCCCCAGTTCAAGAGATTCTCCTGCCTCAGCCTCCCCTGTAGCTGGGACTACAGGCATGCGCCACCATGCCTGGCTAGTTTTTTTTTGTATTTTTAGTAGAGACGGGGTTTCACCATATTGGCCAGGCTGGTCTCGAACTCCTGACCTTGTGATCTGCCTGCCTCGCCACCCAAAGTGCTGGATTACAGGTGTGAGCCACTGCGCCTGGCCATCCAAGCCTCTGGTTTTCTTTGAGAAGGTTATTCTAGCCCAACCTGCCCAGCTAATTTTTGTTATTTTTTAGTAGAGATGGGGTTTCACTATGTTGGTCAGGCTAGTGTTGAACTCTTGACCTCAAGTAATCTCCCCAACTCGGCCTCCCAAAGTGTTGGGGTTACAGGTGTGAGCCACCATGCCTGGCCAGATACTATCACTAGTGTCATATAAGCAATGTTGATTTAGCTTTACCTACAAATTTGCTAATTTTTTTCACACCAATTATTGCCTCACAAACCTTCATTCTGGGATAATTTTATTTTTCTAGAAGTAAATCCTATAGTTCTTTTATAGCTTTTTTTTTTTTTTTTTTTTTTTTGAGACAGAGTCTTTCACCCAGGCTGCAGCACAGTGGTTCACTGTCATCTGCAACCTCCACCTCCTGGGTTCAAGCGATTCTCCTGCCTCAGTCTCCTGAGTAGCTGGGAACTACAGGTGTGCACCACCACACACAGCTAATTTTTTTTTGTATTTTTAGTAGAGATGGGGTTTCACCATGTTGGCCAGGCTGGTCTCAAACTCCTGGCCTCAAGTGATCCGTCTGCCTCAGCCTCCCAGAAGTGCTGGGATTACAGGTGTGAGCCACCACACCAGGCCTAAATCCTATAGTTTTTTTAGTGAAGATATGCTGGCAGTAAACTTTCTCAGCTTTTGTTTGTGTAAAATGTCCTTGTTTCATCTTCATGTATAAATATATTAGATATGGAATTCTGAATTGGTGAATATATTCACCCAGCACATTGATGATATAAAATTCTACTGTTGGGCTTTCACTGTTGCTATACAGAAGTCAGATATCAATCTAATTGCTATTGCTTTGTTTTTTTTTTTGATATGGTGTCTCGCTCTGTCACCAGGCTAGAGTGCAGTGGCTTGATCTTCACTCACTGCAACCTCCGCCTCCCAGGTTCAAGCAATTCTCCTGCTTCAGCCTCCCGAGTAGCTGGGACTACAGGCGTGTGCCACCATGCCCGGCTAATTTTTGTATTTTTAGTAGAGATGAGGTTTCGCCATGTTGGCCAGGCTGGTCTCAAACTCCTAACCTCAGGTGATCCACCCACCTCCGCCTCCCAAAGTGCTGGGATTACAGGAGTGAACCACCTTGCCCAGCCTCTAATTGCTATTTCTTTGTAAGTCTTTTTTTTCCCCAGCTGATAGATGATTATAATATCTTGTTTTTGTTTCTGATATTCTACACTTTCAGTATAATGTGTCTGGGTATAGATTTATTTTCATATGTCATGCTTGGGCTTCGTTGGGATTCCTGAAACTGAGGATTAATGTCTCAATTTCAGAGTACCATTTGCCACTAACTCTTTTTTAAGAGTTGGAGTCTCACTCTATTGCCCAGGCTGGAGTGCAGTGATGCCATCATGGTTCACTGCAGCCTCCAACTCCTGGGCTCAGCCTCTTGAGTAGCTGAGATTACAGGCATATGCCATTGTGCCCTGCCTTTTTCTCTTTTGAAGTGATGTCACACTTACATAAAAGTTGCAAGTGTATTCCAAAAGACATTTTTTCCCCCTGAATCATCTGAGGGTAAGTTTCCAACTTAATTGCTCATTATTCCTGAATACTTTAATGTACATTTCCTAGAAAAAAAGACATTCCATTATATAACTAGAAGACTATCATACAAATCAGAAAATTAACAGTGTTATATTATTACCATCTAATCCTCAGATTTACCAACTAGAATCTCATGTTGCATTTAGTTGTCATGTCTTTCTAAACTCCTTTAGCCCAGAAGAGTTTCTGATCTTTCCTTGATTTTTATGACCCTGACATTTTATTTATTTATTTATTTATTTATTTTTGAGACAGAGTCTTGCTCTGTTGCCCAGGCTGGAGTGCAGTCGCACCATCTCGGCTCACTGAAACCTCCGTCTCCTGGGTTCAAGCGATTCTCTTGCCACAGCCTCCCGAGTAGCTGGGATTACAGGAACCTGCCACCACACCCGGCTATTTTCTGTATTTTTAGCAGAGTCAGGGTTTCACCATGTTGGCCAGGCTGGTCTTGAACTCCTGACCTCGGGCAATCCACCCGAGTCAGCCTCCCAAAGTGCTGGGATTATAGGCATGAGCCACCTTGGCCGGCGAGACCCTGACATTTTAGAACATTACGGGCCAGTTATTTATGTATGTATTTGTTTGTTTGTTTATGACAGAGTCCTGCTCTGTCACCCAGACTGGAGTGTAGTGGCCCCATCTTGGTTCACTGCAACCTCTGCCTCCTGGGTTCACGCGATTCTCCTGGCTCAGCCTTTTGAGTAGCTGGGACTACAGGCATGTGTCACCACGCTCATCTAATTTTTGTATTTTTAGTAGAGATGGGGTTTCACCACGTTGTTCAGGCTGATCTCGAACTCCTGACCTCAAGTGATCTGCCTGCCTTGGCCTCCCAGAGTGCTGAGATTACAGGCGTAAGCCACCATGCCTGGCCCAGGCCAGTTATTTTGGATTGCCCCTCAATCTGGATTTGTCTGATGTTGGATTCAGGTTATGCATCATTGGCAGGGATAGCACAGTGATGCTGTGTTATTCTCGTTGCGCTGTATCAGATGGCACACAGTTTTAATTTGTCTCATCTTTTCATAATAATAAGGGTTGAGTGGGCAGGGTACAGATAAAATAATATTGGCCCTGATTTGATAATTGCCGGAGCTGGCTGAGGATTACCTGGAGGTTCATTTTACTTTTCTGTTTACTTTTATGTGTTTGAAATTTTTCAGAATATTGAAATATTTTTTAAAATTGGAAGCAAAGATATTTAAAATATTTTACCTAGCATATTAAGACACACTGGTACCAAGTGGGATTTCAATGATATTCCAGTTACTCTAATGCTGGGAAGAGATGATTTTTTTTTTTTTTTTTTGAGACAGAGTCTCGCTCAGCTGCCCAGGTTGGAGTGCAATGGCGTGTTCTCAGCTCACTGCAACCTCCACTTCTCAGGTTTAAGCGATTCTCCTGCCTCAGCCTCCCGAGTAGCTGGGATTACAAGCTTGTGCATCATCACATCTGCCTAATTTTTTCTTTGTATTTTTAGTAGAGACAGGTTTTCACCATGTTAGCCAGGCTGTTCTTGAACTCCTGACCTCAGCTGATATGCCTGCCTTGACCTCCCAAAATGCTGGGATTACAGGTGTGAGCCATTGTGCCAGGCCAGGATAATCTTTAAAAAAAAAAAGTTACATATATATATATATAGTCTCGGCTCAGCCCAAGGTCCACAGTTTGTGGTTTTTGTCCTAGAAAATGAAAGAGTATGGGCTGGGCACAGTGGCTCATTCCTTTAATCCTAGTGCTTTGGGATGCTGAGGCAGGAGGATTGCTTGAGGCCAAGACCAGCCTGGGTAAAATAGTGAGTCCTTAAGGGTCTCTACAAAAAAAAAAAAAAAAAAAAATATATATATATATATATATATATATATATATATATATATATGTGTGTGTGTGTGTGTGTGTGTGTGTGTGTGTATAGTGTGTATATATATATATACACACGTATATGTGTGTGTGTGTGTGTGTATTCAGAGGTAACATTTTCTACTTGCAATCAATTTGAGTGA
>CAUYLG010054608.1:0-12165 GCA_963573385.1 Cacajao melanocephalus | reverse complement strand
GCGCCGGCCAAAAAAGTCGCGCTGGCGACCCGTGTGGCTCCTCCGCCGGGAATCTCCTAGTCTGTGGGCAACAAAAATTCATCTGAAAGTGCGGCGTCCACTCGCTCTCTGCGCTTTCACTGGGAGCTACAATCCTGAGCTATTGTTAATCGGCCATCTTGGATCTCTCTCCGTGAAAGTTCATTCTTTTCCCTTTAGAGTTAGCCACTGAGAAAAGCATTGCTTCTTCATTACTCTATTTTTATTATTCTTTTAGTGTTTGGGTTTTTAAAATTTTAATAGTTTTGGGGAAACAAAACTATATTTAGTTACATGGATAAGTTCTTTAGTGGTGACTTCTGAGATTTTGGGGCACGTGTCACCCAAGCAGTGTATACTGCATTGAATATGTAGTCTTTTATCTCTCACCTTCTTCCCCCCTTCTCCCTGAGTCCCCAGAGTCCATTATATCATTCTTATGCCTTTGTGTCCTCATAACTTAGCTCCCACTTATAAGTGAGAACATACAATATATGTTTTTTTATTCTTGAGTTACTTCACTTAGCATAATGGTCTCCAACTCCAACCAGACTGCTGCAAATGCCATTATTTCTTTCATTTATATGGTTGCATTACTCTATGTTTAAGTGGCATATGCTAGGCTGCCTAATAAAAAGTTTTATTACTTTGCTTTAGGGTAATTTATGGGTCTTTCCAAAAATCAAATTCACCCCCCAAAAATACAGATTTGTCACCATTTAAGAGATTCTTAAGAATATAGTGCAAACTCTGGAAGTAGTCCCCAAAAAGGGGTCTCAAAAATACTTTCAACAGTGTGAATATCACTGTGATAACTGGCTAGACCTCACCTACATTTATTGAAATTAAAATGGCAGCAGCTAGGCTTGTTACTTTACAGGCATATCTTTTGATATGAAACCATCATTTCAAAGTGAATCTAACCCATCTCATGCACTTAAGGAGCCTCTTTCGATATGAATGGCTTTGCGGGAAATATTGCAGGAGCAAAGGCTCTGCACTGGCTAGCTCTTGACAGGTCCTATGGCCTGTTAATAGGACTAGATCCTACACTGAGACCATCTTGAACTCAGGAGTGGCCTTGAGGCTAAAAGACAAAAGCAGACTTTGGAGAAGTTAATGAATGAATTCATGCTGGCAAATGTTTCTCTTGGGCCAGAACTCCCATTGATTGCTTTCACATTCCCTGTCCCTGTTTCTCAGAGGCCTCCAGTCACATATGACAAATGGCTGATCATCCAAGCGAAGTGACCTGCCATTCAATAAACTGTATCTCAACCAGTGTAGAAGGCAGCTCATTTTTCTCCTTAGGGATCTATTCTCCCTTCGTCTGTATGAATATCCCAAATAGGGTTCATTGAGGCTGTTACCTGTGCTGAAGGAAGACAAGCTTCTCTAATCTGCCTGCAGAATCTTTCTTTCTTGTAGAAAGATCTTGGAAAGGCTCTAAAAGTTTTATTACTTCAAGTTAGGCTTGGTCAAATTACTCTCAAGTGCTGAATCTTCTTAGGGGTGTCAGCCTGAGGGAAGGAGACCTATTCAGATTGGGGACTGCATTGAAGCTGCCAACAAAGACCAATTAGTCTTGATTGTGCTGGTTGCATTTGGAGGGTAAATGCCCTCAGACCACCAATTCATGCCATCAAAGTACTCATCCCACCCAGGAGTCAGCTACTTTCCCTCAGTTCCCATTCTGGCTTCACATGATCTCTGGGTCAAACGCCTCTCTCTTGCCCTTGCTTAGATTCCTGCCAGGTTGTGGATAGTGTACTTGCTCTCAACTGCATTCTTTTCCCACTCTGTCTGAAAGCTGGTCATGTTTGTATGATTGTTGTGAGAGATGAAGCAAGGTAACTCTCCTTGTAAAAATCCATGTGACTTTATTTTGACATATTTTACTTCTTGGTGGCCCAGACTGTAAGCTTTATTTGGAGGAATTCAGATCTAATCTTTAGAATATAGCCATTTACAAGGCTCTACATTTCTGTAACTGGAAATGTATTTAAGCAATGTGATGATGTCTTTCTCCCAAAGACTGTTTATTGAGCACCTACAAAGTGCAATTCAGTGCATCGTGTTGGTTGTTTAAGACAAAACCTCTTCCTTTCCAAAAGCTCGCTGACAATAAGGGGTTAAAGCCAAGTACACGAATGATCATATAACAGTAGCATACTTTCTTTAAGCATTTATTATGTGCCAGCACCATGTTAAATGTTGCACATATTTTATTTAACCCTCACAAGTCCACAATCTTTTATCTACAATTCTAAAGTACAGAGTTTTTAAAAACCCGAAGTTGTTTCATATGATTTTTTCCACAACCAATTTGGCAGCAAAAGCTGACCTGAACTGACATGAGGCTCTTTGTCATTTTAACCTACTTTGTGTAATTATTCATTTGTTTCACTGTAGAAGTACTAAGGTATTTGCTTTCAAGGCGGTATCCCTTCTGAGGGGCGTTTTGTAGCATACAAAATGTGCACTATACCTTTTTAAATCCCCAAATCTTTGAATTCCATAACTCTCATGTCCTCATGATTTGAGAATGAGGAAATTAAACTATTATTGTGTTCATTGTATAAACAATGAGATTGAGGCTCAGAGAAGTGATGCAACTTTCTCATAATCACACCACCAGAAATTAGAAGCACCAAGATTGAAACCCAATTTTGTCTGACTCCAGAATCCATACTATAAACCCACTGTGCAATACCAACCTCTCATCAGAAAACAGTATAGCAACTGTCAAAGAAGAGGCTCAGGCTGAGGCTCCAGGTGATCTGATGAAGGAAAGGAGTCCTCTCATCTGGGGGTTAGTCAAAGCTCCAAGAAGGAAATGTGCATGTGGAACTGTAGCTTGAAGGAAAGAGAGGACTATGAAAAGGGGAAAGTAATCTAGCCAAGGCACATTTGATTAAATAGCAAGTAGCCTTGGCTAGAGAGGGGAGAAGCTGGAAATCTGACTGAGAAGTTAGGTAGGGGCAGAGTAGGAAAAGCCAGGGTGTCCAGAGTAAGGAGTTTGCAGTTAGAACCAGTTATGTTCCCATAGCGTATATTGGACATCATGTCATCCTGCCTTCATCCTGCCTTGGAGGAAAAGAGTGCAGAATGAATATCCTCATATTTTTTGACTGGTATTGTTTATTTTTATTAAGCAAATTAACAGGATACATTGAAAAAGCAGTAAAGAAATTGAGGAGTCAAGAAGAGCAACAGTCGTTAACATCTAGAATAGAAATATCTGTGCTGGGCTTTGTTGCTTCTTTGTAAGCAGAGAGTTAAAATTTAACCAAGGCACTCATGCCTCACTGCAGCTGGCAGGGATTCAGTGGGAACCCAGCCCGCACCCACATGATAACTCACAGTCCGCCTCCTGCGCTTAAATAACCCTTTCCTCCTCCTCTTATTTGGAATCCCAGTAAAGGTCATAGGGGGATACATTCATTATCAGGAATTTAAACCTAAAATTTAAGTATGTTCTCTTTTGTCATGAATAATCAAAGTTCTAAATTGATATTTCAGAAATCAGGTGCAGTTCATGAGTAGTGAATTGAGTGTGTCTAATTACATTTTATAGTCATTTAACAGCTGTTAATAATGTAATTTTGTGTTATGCCCAATTTGCACTGAATTACTTTAATAGCATGCGTTGTATTTATTTTCCTTTTGGTGAAACAGTAATCAAACACTAGGGAATCAAGTTGAACATGGAAATAAACGATTTATTATTTTTGTAAGTTTGAAGAAAAGGGATTTTTAAAAAGAAAAGAGTAAATCCTATTATAAAACTAAGAGTAGTTGAACACACACAAATGCATTCGTTTTTTCAGGCATTCATTTTCATAAAAAAAATTTAATGAGCACAATACATTTATTTCCCATCCAAGTTTGTATTGTTTGATGTGCACCAAATATGCATTTCAGTGACAAGCTAATGAGATTCCCCACCACCACCAGCCCCCCAAATATCCTTCTGGAATGAAAAGGCCAGATTTCAAAGTTTTTGGTGTATGAGTAAAAGAGACACAGCATTCATTTAAATAGACTCCACATAGGAAACTTGTATTTCCAAGGTGAAGCTAGAGGACAAAAGCAGTGTAAAGACAGGAGGGAATACAGCTTTAATAGAAGAAAAAGGCAAACAAGGTGAGGAGGTATTTCTACCATAAATTAGAAGAAACTTCTACATGAGATCTTTATTAGGGTAAAAAGAAGTGTCAATTCTGGACCCCCCTGCCCCCAAAGTGGTGGGATCATTGGAACGGTACATTGTGAAAGGCCTACTCTACATTTCCCATTCACTTGAAGCACTTGAAGACCCAAGCATCTAATGCAGTGCCCATATGGAAGTGTTTCTGCAGCCCACATGGATCAATGCCCTTTGTATTTGAAGTAAGCTACAAAAGTAGAACAGAAAGGAATTCTCTCTAGCTGTGGGATACTGGCTGCCATCACTCCATCCAGGACTTGACTTAGCATTTTCTTTCTTTGCCCACTTGCTTCCTAGGCCTTCTGTGGGAAGAACTACAAATGGACGGCCTTCCCTCCAGGAGAGCCAAAGTTATTTTGCAATCTGTCAATAGTAGGAGGCTAATTTCATCTCCATTATTTCTCAGGCCCTAGTGATTGGGGCAATGTTGTGCCAAGTGGGGAGATGTGGTGGGAGAGTTCCACCCCAGCTGCAGGCAATAAGGAGGAGAGGGCGGCACTGCCTGTGGTGAATTTAAAAACAAGAATAAAACTGACTCAAAGTCTGTCTGCTTTTCATGCTCATCATGTGCTAGCCATCCTAAACAATGTCAGTGATAAAAATCCTTCTTCCTACGGGGTTGCTTGCTTCCACTGCTGCTGTTCTTATGTGGGTATTCCAGTGGGTTGAGGGTGGGGGTGGGGCTCTGAGCCCTCGCACTGTGGGAGAGTTACCTGGCCCCAGCCCTCCAGTCTGTACCCCTTTCTTGTAATCATGGGCATTATTATATTATTCTGCAACTGGCATCAAAGTCACTCTCCTCTTGGCCTCTTGCTGGTCCTGATTAGCAGCTGCCACCTCTGTACCCCTGTTCTTTAGCCTTTGCAGGGCTCTTCTCATCACTGCTGTTACTCTTGCCAGTGTGTGGGTGGGTTCTCTTCCTGCCAATGTTTGCAGCTCTTTATTAGCTTCCTAAAGGGTGTTGTGGCTCTTTTAGTTGACAGAGCCTTCTGTTGAGAAATTTGGGACAAGTTGCCAAGGGCTGGCTTGAGGGCATTTAAGTGACACCACCCGATGTCTTACTTCTGCCAACAATCAGCCACTGTCCCCAGCCAAAGCACATGGCCTTTGGATCTTTCATGCTTCAGGGTAAATTCTTTCCTTATCCAGAGGACTAGCCTCAGAAGTTGGTGGATAAAGGGATAGACTTGAAGCTTAATCCTGGGGTCCGGGAAACTAACTCCAAAGCTATAGTTCTCTTCACCTGACCAATCCTTCAAGGCTGTTAGGACAGAGTTGAAGACTTGACCATGCTTCTCTATGGGGGCTGGATTGGGGGGCAGTACCTATGCTTGGGTCAAGGAGCATCTAAACCTATACAACTGCCTCTATTGTCCATAGAAATACAGAGGTTGAGTTATCTCAAAAAGACTTGGCATGGGATTCCTCAGTGCACCTTCACTGCAATAGATGGTCTCCTTTTTCTTAATCTGTTTTTGGAAAATGGATATCTTTGAGAATCTAATGTAAACTATGCATGCTTTCCTCAGGAAAATGCATACCTCTACATATGTCCAGAATTTTCAATACCACTTAATTGATTTCAGTGATTCAGGTTGTCCATAAATTTCAGATTATGAAGTACTCTAGCAAGTCCTCCTATTCTTATTGCCTCACTCTGTCCAGAAAAACATCCAGGGCCTTCTTCTCCATTAAAAACAGGAGGCACAAAGCCTAGTGTCCACAATAATTTTAGGGACTCATGAAAATGTCTTAATTTATTTTAAAATCAGAAGAAAATTTTGGACTATCAAGTCAAAGAATGTATTTTAATATACAATACAACATATTCATCTTTATAACAGTGCAGTAGTAAAATGTAAGTTTTATATTTTTTTATATCTGGGTGCTCCAGTGGTGGGTGCACTTTATATTTTTATGGAGGAAGGGGCCCATAAAGTCATAAGCACTTAGGATCAATGAAAGTCATAATGCAGCCCAGAAAAGACCTATTGCAGTATTGTGGAGACACAGGATAGACAAAATTGTTGCGTATGCACACCTCTCTGTGCAAGGCGACAAGGGACCTATACTACTTTCTCATGAGGGTGGTAGAAGAGCACAGGATTTAAAATTGGGGAACATGAGTTCCAGTCGTGGCTTAGCCACTGACTGCTTGTGGGACCTTGAGAGAGTTATCACACCTCTGATTTTCTTCATCTGCTAACTGGATTTAAATCTATAAACTCTACCTGGATCCCACTCGAGGGTCTAATACTCTGGGTTATAATAAAAAAAAACATGTTGAAAAGTGCTTCATAAACCTTAAAGTACATGAGATTGTAATTGTTAGCATAACAATCTCAGACTGGGAGCATTAGTGATGAAACACACTCTGAAGTAAGTGGCATGTCTACTCTTGCTATTGATGAAGCTCATAGATCCCCAGGATAATGGAGAAAAGGATGTCTCTGGAAGGAATGGCTAGAGATACAAACCCACAATCCAATTCAAGTAACCAAGTATACATATGGTGGTAAAGTAGCTAAGCTAACTTTTAGACAAAGGTAACACTTTCTGAATCTTATCTAAGTAAATGCTGTCCTTCTAAGTATTCATCCTGAATGGTTATACACTATTCCCACCCATACTAGCTATCAAATAACTTTAATAACTCTTTTGGGAATTATCTTCAGGTCTAGATTATAAACTCCATGCAAAAATTTTTGTCATATATAAAACTGGATTTAAAATTGGAAATTGGCCTCTTGGTTTCATGCTTCAGCTCTGCTGCTAATCAGACTGTATCAAAAACAAAAACCAGACACATGAGCTAGAAGCTGCCCACTGACAAGGCCACTTGTTTTCAGCTCATATACTGATCCACCCCTTTGATTTCTGTGTAGTCTTAAAGACCTATCAATTTACTTTGTGGCCTAGAGAGTGAACAGGGCTGGTAACAGCAGCAGCAGCAGCAGCAGCAGCTACCATTAAGGGCTTAAAATCATGAGAAAGAGCAGGAGTTGCCCTACTTATGTCAGAAAAAAATATAGCTTTTAAGACAAAAACTATAAGAAGGGAGAAAGAAGGTCACTATGTAATGATAAAGGGGTCAATTCGGCAAGAGAATATAACAATTTTTAAATATATATGCATCAAACACTGGAGCACCCAGATATATAAAACAAATATTATTAGAGCTAAACAGAGAGACCTCAATACAGTAATAGCTGAAGATTTCAACACCCCACTTTCAGCACTGGACAGGTCTTCCATATAGAAAAATCAACAAAGAAACATCAGACTCAATCTGCACAACAGACCAAATGGATTCATTAGATATTTATAGGACATTTCAACCAAGGAAGGCAGAATACATATTCTTTTCCTCAGCACATGGATCATTCTCAAGGATACACCATATGTTAGGTCACAAAACAAGTTATAACACATAGAAAAAATAGAAATATACCAGGTGCAGTCACACATGCCTGTAATCCCAGCACTTTGGAAGGCCCAGGTGTTCAGATCACTTGAGCTCAGGAGTTTGAGACCAGCCTGGGCAACATGGCAAAACCTCATCTCTACAAAGAAACACACAAAAAAATAGCCAGGTGTGATCGTGCACACCTGTAGTCTGCACCATCTGGGAGGGTGAGGTGGGCGGATCACCTGAGCCTGGGAAGTTGAAGCTGCGGTAAACCATGACTGCACTGTTGCACTCCAGCCTGGGTGACATAGTGAGACTCTGTCTCAAAAGAAAACTTGAAATAATATCAAGCATTTTCTCTGACCACAATGGAATAAAACTACAAATTAATAATGAGAGGAATTTTGGAAACTATACAAAGACATAGAAATTAAACAACATGCTTCTGAATGACCAGTAGGTCAATGAAGAAGTTAATAAGGAAATTGAAAATTTTTTTGAAACAAATTATAATGCAAACATGACATACCAAAACGTATGGCATACAGCAAAAACAGTACTACGAGGGAAGTTTATAGCTAGAAATACCTACATTAATAAAGAAAAAAATTCAAATGAACAATCTAATAACACAACTTAAAGAACTAAAAAAACAAGAGCAAACCAAACCCAAAATTAGTAGAAGAAAATAAATAATAAAGATCAGAACAGAAATAAGTGAAATTGAAATTTTTGAGAAAGTACAAAATATCAATCAAACAAAAGTTGATTTTTTGAAAACTTAAACAAAATTGACATTTAGCCAAACTAAGAAGAAAAAGAAAAGAAAGAAGATCCAAGTAAACAGAATCAGAAATGAAAAGGGAGACATTACAACTGACACTGCAGAAATTCAAAGGATCATTAGTGGCTACTATGAGCTACTGTATGCCAATAAATTGGAAAATCTAGAAGAAATGGCCAAATTTCTAGACACATACAACCTATCAAGATTGAGCCATGAAGAAATACAAAACCTGAAGAGACCAAAAACAAGTAATGAGATTGAAGCCATAATAAAAAATCTCCTAGTAAAGAAAAGCCTGGAAGCTGATGGCTTCACTGCTGAATTCTACCAAATATTTAAAGAAGAATTAATACTACTCCTATTCAAACTATTCTGAAAAATAGAGGAGGAAGGAATTCTTCCAAACTCATTCTGTAAGGCCAGTATTACTCTTATACCAAAACCACACAGAGACACATCAGAAAACTACAGGCCAATATCTCTGATGAATATTAATGCGAAAGTCCTCAACAAAATACTAGCAAGCCAAATGCAACAATATATTAGAAATATCATGTACCATGACCAAATAGGGTTTGACCCTGGGATGCAAAGATAGTTCAACATATGCAAATCAATTAATGTGATACATTGCATTAACAAAATGATGGGTAAAAACTGTATGATCATTTCAATTGATGCTGAAAAAGCATTTGATAAAATTCAATATCCCTTCATGATAAAAATCCTCAAAAAACTGACATAGAGAGAACATACCTCAACATAATAAAAACTATATATGACAAACTCACAGTACCATATGGCATGGGGAAAAATGGAAAGCCTTTCCTCTAAGATCTGGAACATGCCAAGGATGCCCACTGTAACCATTGTTATTCAACGTAATAGTGTACTAGCTACAGCAATCAGACACACAAAAAAAGATATAGAAGGCATCCAAATTGGCAAGGAAGAAATGAAATTATCCTTGTTGGCTGATGATATGAACATATATTTGGAAAAACCTAAAGACTCCACAGGAAGACTATTAGAACTGATAAACAAATTCACTAAAGTTGTAGGATCAACAATCAACATACAAAAATTAGTAGCATTTTTATGTGCCAACAGGGAACAATGTGAAAAAGAAACAAAAAAGTAATTGAATTTACAATAACCACACATCGAATTAACAACCTAGAAATTAACCAAAGAAGTGAAAGATCTCTATGATGAAAACTATAAAACACTGATGAAAGACATTGAAGAAGATACCAAAAAATGGAAAAAAATTCCATGTTCATAGATTGGAAGAATCAATATTGTTAAACGTTCATAGTACCCAGAGCAATCCACAGATTTAATGCAATCTCTATTAAAATATCAACGATGTTTTTCACAGAAATAAAAAAGATAATCCTAAAATTTTTATCAAACCACAAAAGACCCAGAATAGCCAAAGCTATCCTAAGCCAAAAGAACAAAGCTGGAGGAATCACATTATCTTACTCCAAATTATACTGCAGAGCTACATTAACTATAACAGCTTGGTACTGACATAAAAACAGACATATAACCAATAGAGCAGAATAGAGAAACTAGAAACAAATCCCCACACCTACAGTGAACTCATTTTTGACAAAAGTGTCAAGAACTTACACTGGGAAAAAGGCAGTCTTTTCAATTAATGGTAATGGGAAAACTGGATATCCATGTGCAGAAGGATGAAACTAGACCCTTTCTCTTGCCATATACAAAAATAAAATCAACATGGATTAAAGACTTCAGTCTGAGACCTCAAACAATGAAACTAGTGCAAGAAAACATTGGGGACAATCTCCAGGACATTAATCTGGGCAAATATTTCTTGAACAATACCTCACAAGCATAGGCAATGAAAGCAAACATGGACAAATGGGATCACATCAAGTTTAAAAGCTTCTGTATAGCAAAGCATACAATCAGCAAAGTGAAGAGACAACCCACAGGATGGGAGAAAATACTTGCAAATTACCCATCTGACAAGGCATTAATAACCATAATATATAAGGAGCTCAAACAAGTCTATAGGAAAAAAATCTAATAATGTGATCAAAAAATGGTCAAGAGATTTGAATGGACATTTCTCAAAAGAAGATGTACAAATGGCAAACAGGCATATGAAAAGGTGCTCAACATCACTGATTATCAGAGAAATGCAAATCAAAACTACAATGAGATATCATCTCATCCCAATTAAAAGGGATTATATCCAAAAGATAAGTACTAGCAATTGCAGGCAGGGGTGTGGAGAAAAAGGAACTCTTGTGCACAATTGGTGGCAATGTAAATTAGTGCAACCACTATGGAGAACAGTTTGGAGGTCCCTCAAACAACTAAAAAGAGAGGGAAATGCCGGCTGTGCTGGTCGGAACAGACATGCCTGCAGTGAAGAACCGGAAGCTGAGCAGTGACGAGACCAGCAACACTCAACTCTCTGGAGAGGAGAATTATGATGCTGTCAGTAGAAGGTGGTACAATCTCTGAATACCCTAATATAACTACAAACATGGCAAATGCACCTGGAAGGCAAAGTTGGTGAAAGGGAAAATAAAAGTCCAAGAAATGCAAATATGCTTTCAAATGTGTAAATAGTCTCAAGGAAGATTATAACCAATCACTGTTTGGAGTTCAATTTAATTGCCAGAGTAAAGAAGAAGATCCATTACTGTTTGCAACTGTAGGAAGCAACAGGGTTACCTTGTATGAATGTCACTGACAAGGAGAAATCCAGTTGTTGCAATCTTACATGGTTGCTGATGCTGATGAAAACTTTTACACTTTTGCATGGACCCATGATAGCAATAGAAGCCATCCTTTGCTGGCTGTAGCTGAATCTAGAGGCATAATTGGGATAATTCATCCCATAACAATGCAGGGTTAAAAGCACTAAGTTGGCCACAGAAATGCTATCAATGAGCTGAAATTCCACCCAAGAGATCCAAATCTACTCCTGTCAGTAAGTAAAGATCATGCTTTACAATTATGGAATATCCAAATGGACACTCTGATGGCAATATTTGGAAGCATAGAATGTGACAGAGTTGAACTTCTACGCGCTGATTATGATCTTTTGGGTGAAAAAATTGTGTCCTGTGATATGGATCACTCAAACTTTGGTGGATTGACTCAAAGAGAATGTTGAATTCAATTAAGAAATCTTATGATTATAACCCAAATAAAACTTACAGGCCATTTAATTCTCAGAAAATCCATTTTCTTATTTTTCTATCAGAGACATACATCAGAATTATGTTGATCGTGTGTGATGGTTAGGTGATTTGATACTTTCTAAGTCTTGCAAAAATGCAATTGTGTTGGAAACCTAGCAAAATGGAAGGTGATATAGATAAAATTAAACCCAGTGAGTCTAATGTGACTGTTCTTGGGTGATTTGATTGTAGCCAGTGTAATATGTGGTACATGAGATTTTCTTCTTCTTCTTTTCTTCTTCTTCTTCTTCTTCTTTTTCTTTCTTTCTTTCTTTCTTTCTTTCTTTCTTTCTTTCTTTCTTTCTTTCTATCTTCTTTCTTCTTTCTTCTTTCTTCTTCTTCTTCTTCTTCTTTTTTTAATTTAATTTAATTTTATTTTTTTTTGAAAGAAAGGAAAAGAGAGGAAAGAAAGTGAGAGTGAAAGAAAGAAAAAAAAAGAATGTACGAGAGAAAGAAAGAGGAAGAAAAAGAGGGAGAGAGAACAGGATTCTTGTTCTACTGCCCAGGCTAG
>CAUYLG010054607.1:0-80635 GCA_963573385.1 Cacajao melanocephalus | reverse complement strand
AATTTCCATTTAACACATATTGTGCATTTCAATCCACCCTGGGTGACAGACCAATAAAATTTAAAAAAAAAAAAAAAAAAAAAAAAAAAAAAAAGAGAGAGAGAGAGAGAGAGAAGATAGATAGAACCCGCGAGGCAGACGTTGCAGTTAGCCAGGATTGTGACCCTGCACTCTAGCCTGGGTGACAGAGCAAGACTTTGTCTCAAAAAAAAAATTGCCAACCCCTTTCTTCTATAAGCCAAGTCCAAGTTTCTCTTACTCAGTGGATCCTACATTTTCCAAGTCAGTCACCAAGGATGTATCAAAGAAAAAAATTTTTTAGTTATAAAAGATTGCTATTATCAGGCAGGCACAGTGGCTTATGCCTGTAATCCCAGCACTTTGGGAGACCAAGGTGGGAGGATTGCTTGAGCCCAGGAGTTCAAGACCAGCCTGGACAACATCTCTACAAAACAAATAACAAACAAACTAGCTGGGCGTGGTGGTGTGAGTCTGTAATCTCAGCTACTTGGGAGGCTGGGGTGGGAGGATCGCTTAAGCCCATGAGATCGAGGCTACAGTGAGCCATGATGGTGCCACTGCTCTCCAGGCTGGGTAAAAGAGTGAGACTCTGTCTCAAAAGAAAAAGAAACAAACAAATAAAAAAAGACTGCTATTATCAAATAGAAAGAGAAACAAGAACAAAGAGATGCCATACTTCTTCCCCACACACAGGACTCAAAATCCAATATCCCATGGCTAACAGCTCATGCCTCTGGAGCCAGACTATCGGTTCAAATCCTGGCTCTACATTTAGGAGCTGGGTGCCCTTGGGCAAGTGGCTTAACCTCTCTGTGTTCTGCCAAAGAGCTGTTGGGAGCAGTACTCATTTTCTAGGGTTGCTCTGAGAATTAAATGAGCTATTATTTATTTGGAAAGCACTTCAAAAGTACCTGACACAAAGTATGTGCTTTGCGTTAGTCATGATCTCCCCAGGGGCCAACAAATCCCACCCATTACTCGATTTGGTACACAAAGTTGTTTTGGGTTTTTTTTGTTTGTTTTTTGAGACAGGGTCTCATTCTGTCACCCAGGCTGGAGTGCAGTGGTATGATCATGGCTTACTACAACCTCAACATCCCAGGCTCCAGCGATCCTCCTGCCTCAGAGCCCTGAGTAGCTGGGACTACAGGTGCACACCACCACACCTAGCTAATTTTTGTACTTTTTGTAGAGATATGGTCTCCCTGTGTTGCCCAGGCTGGTCTCAAACTCCTGGCCTCAAGTGATCCTCCTGCCTCAGCCTCCCAAAGTGCTGGGATTACAGATACGAGCCACAGTGTCCAGCTTTAAATTTTTTTCTAAGAAATGGAGTCTTGGAATGTTGCCCAGGCTGGACTTGAACTCCTAGGCTCAAGGAATCCTCCCATCTCGGGCTCCAAACAAAGTGTTATGGGAACACAGCCACGCCCATTCACTTACATTGTACAAAGGCAGTGTTGAATGGTCACGACAGAGATCACACCAACCTGCAAAGTCTAAAATATTTACTTTCTGGCTATTTTATTTATTTTTTGAGATGGAGTCTCACTCTGTCTCCCAGACTGGAGTGCAGTGCTGCGATCTCAGCTCACTGCAACCTCCACCTCCCGGGTTCCAGTGATTCTTCTGCCTCAGCCTCCCAAGTAGCTGGGATTACAGGTACGCATCACCACACCCAGCTAATTTTTGTATTTTAGTATAGATGGGTTTTCACCACGTTGGCCAGGCTGGTCTCAAACTCCTGACTTCAAGTGATCTGCCTGCCTGGACCTCCCAAAGTGCTGGGATTACAGGCGTGAGCCACCACACCCAGCCACTTTCTGGTCCTTTTTAGAAAACGTTTGCAGACTCTGACCCACCCCCAGTCTGGGTAACAGGCACTCTTCCTGCTTACGATCAACATGATCACCAACTGGTTCTTCTTGGCCACCTGCGCGTGGGAGAAGATGCAGTCCAGCACCTGGGACATGTCTGGCTTGAACTGTTCCCTGAGGTTTCTCACACACTTGTCGTAGTGGGCTAGCGGGAGACAAAAGACCACACAGAGGTAAAGCTCAGGCTCCTCCCGGCCCCCACCATCCCAGTGGTGTTGGCATCAGCGTCTCTTACCTTGCTGAAAATGGTGCTCCACGTGCAAGTATCTTCTCAGGAGGTCCAGCACCACTGTTTTCATATAGCCGCGGGTCCCGCTGCGGTATCTGGGGAGAAGGGAAGTCCGCTCTTAATGCTCACACCCTTCCTTGAGTCCCTGAATATTTTCCTTTTATGATTTTTAAAAAGAGAAAGGATTTTAGAAAGGACACTGAGGTGGGAGGATCACTTGAGCCCAGGAGTTCAAGTTCAGCCTGGGCAATATAGCCAAGACCCCATTTCTACAAAACAAAAACAAAACATGAAGGCCAGGCACGGTGGCTCACTCCCATGATCCCAGCACCCTGGGAGGCTGAGGCGGGAGGATCATTTGAGCCCAGAAGTTCAAGACCAGCCTGGGCAACAAAGTGAGACCTTATCTTTACAGAAAAATCAAAACAATTAGCTGGGAGTGGTAGCACTTGACTGTGGTCCTAGCTACACAGGAGGCTGAGGCGAGAGGATCACTTGAGCCCAGCAGGTCAAGGTTGTTGTGAGCTATGATTGCACCACTGCACTCCAGCCTGGGTGACAGCCTGTCTCAAATAAATAAATAAAAATTAGTGAACTAGTTAATTTAAAAATAAAAAAAAACAACTGTAAAGTATCTGGAGGCAGCCTCTAATCCTGAGGCTTCAAAGGATGTGGAGTTGGTTCATCTGGAGGCCAAAAACAACACTGACCTGCCCGAGGTCCCACATCAGACTGGGAGCTACACCGGAGGGGATCCCAAGCCCAACACTTGGGAGGGCGCCTTTCTGGCCACAGAGATATGGGGAGGAAAAAAAAGCCTTAATAGAGTTCAGATGCTGAACAGGGGCAGCCAATTTCAGCAAGCTTTAACCATTAAAACCAAAAATTTTCAATTACTTACCCAATGTACAGAGATCATTTTAAAAAGACACACTGGAAAGAGATTTACCAAAAGATCCCCATGTAAAATTTGCTTCTCTCTCTCTTTTTTTTTTTTTATAAGACAGAGTCTCACTCTGTCACCCAGGCTAGAGTGGAATGGCGCGATCTCAGCTTGCTGCAACCTCCGCCTCCCGGTTTCAAGCGATTCTCCTGCCTCAGCCTCCTGAGTTGCTGGGATTACAGGTGCGTGCCACCATGCCTGGCTAATTTTTGTAGTTTAGTAAGATGGGGTTTCACCATGTTGGTCAGGCTGGTCTCGAACTCCTGACCTCGTGATCCATCCACCTTGGTCTACCAAAGTGTTGGACTTACAGGCATGAGCCACCATGCATGGCCTCTTTTTTTTTTTTTTTCCTTTTTTTGAGACAGGGTCTTGCTCTGCCACCCAGGCTGGAGTGCAGTGGTGCAATTACAGCTCCCTGTAATCTCCGCCTCCCAGCCTCAAGCAATCCTCCCACCTCAGCCTCCCAAGTAGCTGGGACTACAGGTGCCCACCACCACACCTGGCTAATTTCTGTATATCTTTTAGATGGGGTTTCACCATATTGCCCAGGCTGGTCTCGAACTTCTGAACTCAAGCAATCCACCCACCTTGGCCTCCCAAAGTGCTGGGATTATAGGCGTGAGCCATTGCACCCAGCCGCTTCTCATTTAAAACAAAGTTTTAACCTGGATGTTCCTCCAAAAATCTGAACACAGGAGTGAGGTCTCTTAGGAGACGCGACACTGAGTTCTGGGGAAGTAGAAACTAGCTTAACTGCATCCCCAAACAACAACGAAACAGATCAAGATGCTAAAAGACTCACTGATCCAAATGTGATTTTGAAACACAGACCTACACAACACAGGACAGAGCTTTAATATTTATGTTCAGCACAGAAAATTGGCTAGAAAATTCAGTTCATTTATTAATGATTCATTTTTCCTAGATGCTTCTCTGAAGCCTGAAGGATGGGTGTTAGGTTAGCAGTCAACGGGTTTTAGGGAGACCCCTTCCTAGTCCTTGGCTGTGAAACTTTCAGTTTGTGGAAAATCCACACTAAAATCTCTCTCCCTAACAGCTGGGGAACTCTTTGAAAAGAAGGCCAGTTTTCTACAATCTCACATTCTTTGTACCTGTGAGTTTTTGGTACATGGGAAACATGCCTGGAATTTATTGGTTCAAATCCAAGAATGCCTTGATTCTTTTTTTTTTTCCCTAAAAGACCAGGTCTTGCTGTGTCCCCCAGGCTGGCGTGCAATGGTGCAATCACAGCTCACTATAACCTTGAACTCCTAGGCTCAAGCAGTCCTCACATCTCAGCCTCCTGAACAGCTGGGACTATAGGTACACACCACCATGCCTGACTCATTTTTTTCTATGTAGAGATAAGGTCTCCCTACATCACCCAGGGTGGTCTCCAACTCCTGGCCTCAAGTGATCCTCTTGCCTTGGCCTCCCAAAATGCTGGGATTACAGGCATGAGCCACAGCATCTGGCCCTGTTTGTCTTCATAAACAAAGCTTTCTTGCTAGGTGGATTTTTCGTTAAAATTGGCAGAAAATCCTTTTGCCATCAGAATAGTCCTGCAGCAGAAAACCCTGGTACAATAAGTAACTATTGAAATGAAATACAAATTATTCATCCACTTTCCTTTGCAATCGTCCCAAAAGCCACAATCATCACAATTTGTGCGGTCTTTTATCATATGTAAAGCTATTTCATCCTACTGTCTCAATCTAATATATCTATAAAGTATTTACTATTTGTCAGCACTTCACAAAAATTTATCCATTTATAGGCCAAACATGGTGGCTCACGCCTGTAATCCTAGCACTTTGGGAGGTCGAGGCTGGTGGATCACTTGAGGTCAGGAGTTCGAGACCAGCCTGGCCAACATGGTGAAACCCTGTCTCTACTAAAAATACAAAAATTAGCCTGGCATGGTGGCACATGCCCATAATCCCAGCTACTTGGGAGACTGAGGCAGGAGAATTGCTTGAACCTGGGAGGTAGAGATTGCAGTGAGCTGAGATCATACCACTGCACTCTAGCTTGGGTGACAGAGGGAGACTCTGTCTCAAAAAAAAAAAGTCATTTATTTATAATTCAAATGACTTGTCTTATAAGTGTTTTCATTCCCATTTTACCAACTGGCAAACTGAGATTCACAGAAGTAAAGTGCCTTTCCCAGGGTTCTGCTGTTGGTAATGGCACTGCAGGACTATAATGTACTTTCTCTCAGTTCAAGCCTTCCCTGAAGACAACCCAGGAGCACCACCCTGGTGCAATGCACGCAACAATTCAGGTGACGATTGCACCCCACAGGATTCACCTCTGGACCAACTGCACAATGCTCTGGGTGTTGATGAAGAAGACCTCCCGGTCGGCCTTCCGCTGCAGGGTAGCTGCGTGGCAGTCCAGGATGGTGGCTATCTGGATGAGAAAACAAGACAGATCATTCAGATGCCATACAGCAGTCCCCTAAAGCAGAGGTCCTCAAAACAGTACCCAATCCAGCACTAGTCTGTGACCTGTTAGGACCTGGCTGCACAGCGGGAGGTAAGCAGTGGGCAAGCGAGCCAGCTTCACCTGTATTTACAGCACACGCCAACGCTCACATCACCACCTGAGCTCCACCTCCTGTCAGATCAGCGGCAGCATTAGATTCTCATAGTTGCATGAACCCTACTGTGAACTGCGCAGGCGAGGGACACAGGTTGTGAGCTCCTTATGAAAATCTAATGCCTGATGATCTGTCACTGTCTCCCACACCCCTAGATGGGACCATATGGTGCAGGAAAACAAGCTTGGGGCTCCCACAGATTCTACATTATGGTGAGCTGTATAATTATTTCATTATATATTACAATGTAATAATAATAGAAATGAAGTGCACCATAAATGTAATGTGCTTGAATCATCCCGAAACCATGCCCCCTCTGTTGTCCATGGAAAAACTGTCTTCCAAGGAACCGGTCCCTGGTGCTAAAAGGTTGGGGACCACTGACCTAAAGGACCCATCACAGCCTCCCAGGGAGGTCCCATCCAAGGCTCATTTAAAGACTGAAAATTCCAGGTCCAAAGCCTTCCAGCCACCCTGAAACAGCCCTGTTCATCCCCTCAACGACGAGGAATTCAAGCACTCAAAATGACAGCAATCCCATGGAGGAGTGCACCTTATACCGCTCCGCACATATGAATGGGATGCGGAAAGAGAAGATGAGAACGTTCCACTCTAGCAAAAACCAGGGCACTGGTGGGGAAGGGTCCTGTCTTTATCATTAGACATAATGTTACTGGTATATTGCCTTTGGCATCAAAAATATTTTTAAAGAAAAAAATCTGGATTGATGACAGATTCCTGAAAGTTCTGAGTACGTACGTTTTCAATTAGGGTCCTTCAGAGTTTGGTTTTTGTCATTCTTTAGTTCAGATAACTTACATACCATAATATTCCACCATCCCCCTTTAAAGTGCACAATCGCTTTAAAGTTTGCAATGTATTCATAAAGTTGAGCAACTATCACCACCTTCTAATTTTAAAGCCTTTTCATCACTCTAAAAAGAAACCTTGTAGTCATTAGCGCTGAGTCTCCATTTTCCCTGTGCTGCAGCCCCTGGCGGCCACTAATCTACTTCCTTCTCCATGAATGTGCCTATTCTGGACATTCCATAAAAATGGAATCACACAGGGCTGGGTAACGTGGCTCATGCCTGCAATCCAGCACTTTGGAAAGCCGAGGCAGGCAGATCACTTGAGGTCAGGAGTTCAAGACCAGCCTGGCCAACGTGGTGAAACCTCACCCATCTCCACTAAAAATACAAAAAATTAACCGGGTATGGTGGCATGTGCCTGTAATCCCAACTATTCGGCAGGCTGAGGCAGGAGACTCACTTGAACCCAGGAGGTGCAGGTTGCAGTGAGCCATGCTCATACCACTACACTCCAGCCTGGGCGACGGGGCAAGGCTCTGTCTCAAAAAAAACAAACAAAAAAGGAATCACATGATATGTGGTCTTTTGTGCCTAGCTTATTTCCCTTAGCACAACAGGTTCATCCACATGGGAGCATGAATCAGTATTTTCTTTTGCTGAACAATATTCCAGCCCTTAGAACTGCTAACCTCTGAAAATGGCCTGAACTACACTGACCTCTGGTTTCCCAAATGGCTAATGCGTGGGTGGGTGGATGACAATGGTGGGGAACCCTCCCACCAGAGGGCAGCAAGGCAAACAAGCGGAAGGGCTCCTCCTGATGCAAACACCTTTCAAATGCCCCACGAAAGCAACAACCACAACAAAATAAACAACATGAGGCCAATGTGGAAGTAACAGAGATATTTTATACTAGCCTAGAATGGTGGAATGGCTTCCATTCTTTTTTTTTTTTTTTTTAAAGACGGAGTCTTGCTCCATCGCCAGGCTGGCATACAGTGGCGCGATCTCAGCTCACTGCAACCTCTGCCTCCCGGGGTCAAGCAATTCTCCTGCCTCAGCCTCCTGACTAGCTGAGATTATAGGCGCCTGCCACCACACCCAGCTAATTTTTGTATTTTTAGTAGAAACAGGGTTTCACCATGTTGGCCAGGCTGGTCTCGAACTCCTGACCTCAAGTGATCCACCCACTTTGGCCTCCCAAAGTTCTGGGATTACAGGTGTGAGCCACCATGCCCAGGCTAGTACATTCTTTAAATATACATATATATATATATATATATATATATATTTATATATATATATTTACATGCAGCTCCAAGACTATCACCTACAAAATCCAGAGGCGGAAAATCAAAGCTGCAAACCAGTGAAAAAACAAAAATAAAAAAACTTGCAATTTCTTGTACTGATGTCAGCCAGTTTACTTTTTGGATAATGCTCACTCCATTTGCATCAACTGCTCACTCCTATTCGGAATCTTGAGATTTAGACAATGAGGCCTAAGGAATGTTGGTGTTCATTAAAACCATTGTTGCTTCAAGTAAATGATGGGATTCTGCAGATGAGGCTCTAAAGGAAACCCTCAGCCCCTGATATCTTGGGCTATAAATGGGTCTCAGGGAGTTCAACTTGATCAGAGGCCAGATATGGAGCCGGATGGGGAGCCAGCCCAGCATGCCCATCCTAGTGGGGTGGGGCTGGGCGGGAGCACACGTACCTGCTGGCTGGGGAACTGGCACAGCACCGAGGTGATGTTGCTGGCATACTGGGCCATCACCCTACGGACCGACTTCTCCACAGGGGCGGGGATGCGGCCGGCCACGCTGGTCATGATCTCCTGCAGCTCCAGCAGCGGCAGTGATGGGTGCCGGAGGGTCATCATGAGCTTCTGCACCCACTCCTTCAGCTGCAGCGGGGACCACAGCGTCAGCCTCCAGCCCTACTTGGGCATGGGCACCACCACCCTAACAGGGCACCCAACACAGCTCAACCCATCCTGGCCCCATGCACTCAACTGGCTGAAGATCTAGACCCAGCAGCCTCTGGGGCAGGCCAGAGTGGAATGGCCCCCTGACCACAAGGGGATACCCAGTTTTCCCACATAGGAAGACCCTGTCTCCCCTCTCTGTGCATCAGAAAGCCAGCATGGTGGAGGGATCAAACATAAGGTCACGTGATGAGGTGATGTTTATAGGACACTTGCTTAGTGCCAGACAGCGTTCTAGGACCTTTCTTTACATGTTTGCATTTGATCCCTAAAAACAACCCTACAAAGGAGGTCTAAAGATTTTGCCTGTTTGCAGTTGAGGCAACTGAAACACAGAGAGGTTAGTTAAGTTACCCAAAGTCACTCAGCTAGTAAGAAGCAAAGCCAGGAGGCAAACCTAGGCTATTCAGCTCCCAAGACTCTGAACTCAGCTCCCAGGAGGCAGAGGTTGCAGTGAGCTGAGATTGCATCATTGCACTCCAGCCTGGGCGACAGGCTCAAAAAAAACTCTGTCTCAAAAAAAAAAAAAAAAAAGAGCTGACTTGAGGGTTTTCCCCTCCACAATCTGATCAGAGCTTCTTCATCGGGCCCCAGCCCAGGGCCAAGTGCAGCGTTCTGACTGCACTCCCCAAGTTAAATTATTTGCTCTCCCAGTCTGTCTCACAAGCAAGTATGTGAGCCTGCAGGGAATGGGTGGCCAGGCCCTGCCGCATTCACCCAGCACTAGAAATGTTTGCTGAAAGGAATCACAGTTACCCTGTGCTGTTTCTGGGGTGTCTCAGTAGCCAATGCTGATGGTCTCTGGATGACAGTGACAATGGGGCTTACCCTAGGGAGGTTTCAAAGCGAACTGATGCATAAACTTTGAAGCACCCCAACTAAGAAAAGTTGCAATTATCGTGGGGCATAGTGGCTCATGCCTGTAATCCCAACACTTTGGGAGGCCAAGATGGAAGGATCACTTGAGCCCAGGGGTTTGAGACCAGCCTTGACAACATGGCGAGACCGTGTCTCTACAAAAAATTGGCTGGGTGTGGTGGCGGGCGCCGTAACCCCAGCTCCTTGGGAGGCTGAAGTGGACAAGGCTTGAGCCCAGGAGGTGGAGGCTGCAGTAAGCAGCGTTTCCACCACTGCGCTCCAGCCTGGGAGACAGAGCAAGAGCCTGTCTCAAAAAAAAAAAAGTTGCAATGATGGCAATAGTCATCAGGCAGCAGAGCATGGGGGTTAAGAGCGCAGAGTCAGAATCCTGACGGCCGCAGTTCAGATCTCATCTTTGCCTCTTCAAGTATGAAGCAATCTCTTAGTCTCTGTGTGCCTCAGTTGCCTCAATTATAAATGGGAATAAGAGTTCCTACCTTATCGGTTGCTGGGAGGATGAAATGATTGAACTTTTATGTAGGTAGAAGGTGACTCACGGTATATACTTGCTAAGGGTTGGCAGTTATTACCATCATCACCATTGTAATGATTTGCTCTCCTGAGATGGACCCTGATGCAGCACACAATGTGATGGCTAGTCACTGTTACGAGCATCACGGGTCTTTCAAGGAGGTCTGCAAATCAGAGGACTTCTTGTTTCTCTACTGAGTGAGCAGATGAGACCCAGCAAGGGTGAATGACGAACAGAGGTGTGTTTCAAGCAAAGTGCCTTCTCTGTCATCTCCTTAAGGGGGGTGACCCCACCGACTCCTTCCTTAACATCCTCCTGGAGTATTCTCAGTCTTGAGCTGAACCACTACAAGCCTAGTCTACCATCAAGAAGAAAATGTCAGGCCAATGTTTACAATCAAATTGAAGAATTCCCTGAGAATAGGTCCTTCGTAAAAATAACAGAGAGGCTGGGCACGGTGGCTCACGCCTCTAATCCCAGCACTTTGGGAGCCCCAGGTGGGTGCATCACTTGAGCCCAGGAGTTCGAGACCAGCCTGGGGAACATGGCAAAACCCCATCTCTACAAAAATACAAAAAATTAGACAGGTATGGTGGTGCACACCTGTAGTCCCAGCTACTCGGGAGGCTAAGGTAGGAGGATTGCTTGAGCCCAGGAGGTCAAGGCTGTAGTGAGCCATGATCACTCCAGCCTGGCGACAGAGTGAAACCTTGTCTCTAAAAATAAAAAAATAAAAATAAAAACAACAGAGGACCAACTATTTTCTCATTTCTTACTCAATAAGGACCCCTGCTGTCATGGGTTGGACCTTTGACTCTGTGCTGATCAACATGCTTGCACTCAGAGGTGACTTTACCTTTATGCTAAAAATGGGCTCTGGCAGACAGAAGCCACTCATGACGTTGGTGAGGTTTTCCAGGACGTTGTGGAAGACCTGGTGCAATTTCTCTCCGAGGATGGGCAACGTCTGCTGGGCGGGGAGTTCTCCTGTGAACGGTTCAGCCTGATGAGACACAACAAGAATGACAGGTCAGGGAAACTCTAGGAATCCCAAATGGGATCGGGCAGAATGCGAGGCGAGGAAGTCCTGCCGGCTTCCATAAGCAAGTGAGGACGAGGCCTAAGGAGAAGATAATGTACTGGAAAGTTAAAAAGGCCAAACTCACACCCCAATGTGGGTTTTCCAAACCATTCCTTTTGCATATGGCCCAGTACACAGTTTTGGAGTACCCCAAACAGTTTTGGAGGGGCGGGGTGAGATCTGTTTTTCTGTGTGTGTTTTGCTTTATAATCAACACATCTCCCTATATTCTCTATTTATTTTCATTCTCTATCGAATCCCAAAGTTAAACACCTTACAGTAGGATGAAAATTGATGAACATCTCACATTAATGCACCTGGTTTTTGCAAATCACAAAAATTCAGTCTTAGGTAAACACATGGGAAAATAAGAAGCTCCCTAGCGGGCAACACAGACTTAATGTGCTCACCTGTCTACTCACTCATTCTACAAATATCTACAGTGCATGGGGCATGGTGCTGGGATGTGCTGTTCTCCTGGCAGACAACACTCCGCTTCCTGCCCACCCCCACCCCTCCACCCACACCCATCCCCACCCCTAGCCTGGTAGGCTCTTCTCCCTCTTTAAGAGCTGACTTGGCTGGGCGTTGTGGCTCATGACTATAATCCCAGCACTTGGGAGTCCAGGCGGGAGGATCAGCTGAGGTCAAGAGTTCAAGACCAGCCTGGCCAACATGGTGAAACCCCATCTCTGCTAAAAATATGCAAAAAAAATTAGACAGTCATGGTGGCACATGCCTGGAATCCAAGCTACTCTGGAGGCTGAGGCAGGAGAATCACTTGAACCCGGGAGGCTGAGGTTGCAGTGAGACAAGATTGCACCATTGCACTCCAGCCTGGGCGACGGAGTAAAACTGTCTCAGAAAAAAAGAGCCAACTTGAAGGTTTTCCCCTCCACAATCTGATCATGGCTTGTCCATCAGGGCCCCCATAGCCCAGGGCCAAGGGCAGCGTTCTGACTGCACTCCCCAGGTTAAATTACTTGCTCTCCCAGTCTGTCTCACAAGCATGTATGTGAGCCTGCAGGGAATGGGTGGCCAGGCCCTGCCGCATTCACCCAGCACAGGAAATGTGTGCTGAAAGGAATCACAGTGCAGGTACCCAGACCTGCCCACTGATCCAAAAAGGCCCAGTCTATTCCTAGCTTTGGGAACTCCCTAAAGAGACTAATGATGCCAGGCAGGGAGGCTCACCCCTGTAATCCCAGCACTTTGGGAGGCCGAGGTGGGCGGGTCACTTGAGGCCAGACCAGCCTGGCCAACATGGGGAAACCCCATCTCTACTAAAAATACAAAAATTTGCCAGGCATGGTGGCATGAACCTGTAGTCCCAGCTACTAGCTACCAGGGAGTCTGAGGCAGGATAATTGCTTGAACCAGGAAGTGGAGGTTGCAGTGAGCCAAGGTTGTGCCACTGCATCCAGCCTGAGTGACGGAGTGAAACTCTGTCTCAAAAGAAAAAAAAAAAAGAGACAGAGACTAATGAAAAGAATGTGAACAACAGTGATTTGCAGCAACATGAATGGAACTGGAAGATATTATGTCAAATGAAATAAGCTGTGCACAGAAAGACAAATTTAGCTTGTTCTCACTCATATGTGGGAGCTGAAAATTAAAACAAATGAACTCATGGAGACAGAATGTAGAATGGTAGTTGCCAAGGGCTGGGAAGGGTAGTGGGGAGGGTGGCAGTGGGGATGGTTAATGGGTACTAAAGTACAGTTAGATAGAATGAGTAAGATCTAGTATTGAGGCCGGGCACAGTGGCTCACGCCTGTAATCCCAGCACTTTGGGAGGCTGAGGTGGGTGGATCACCTGAGCTCAGGAGTTTGAGATCAGCCTGGCCAACATAGTAAAACCCGTCTCTACTAAAAATACAAAAATTAGCCAGGTATGGTGGCAGGTGCCCGTAATCCCAGCTACTCAGAAGACTGAGGCATGAGAATCACTTGAACCCTGGAGGTGGAGGTTGCAGTGAGCCAAGATCGCGCCACTGCACTCCCGCCTGGTCAACAAGAGTGAAACTCCAACTCAAAAAAGATCTAATACTGTGCTCGCTTCGGCAGCACATACACTAAAATTGGAACGATGAAGAGAAGATTAGCATGGCCCCTGCGCAATGATGACACACAAATTCATGAAGTGGTCCATATAAAAAATAAAAATAAAAAAAATAATAAAAAATAAAACAAAAAAAAGATCTAATACTGAGAGCATAACAGGATGACTGCAGTCAATTAAAATTGACTGTATATTTTAAAATAACCGAAAGAGTAGAATTGGAATGTTCCTAGTGCAAAGAAACAATAAATGCTTGAGGTGACAGATACCCCAGTCACCCTGATTTGATTATTAGACTGTACGCATAGATCAAAAGATCACATGTACCCATAAATATATACACCTATTATGTAGCCATAATCACACATTTTTTAAAAAGGAAAACAAACACAATGAATAGAATATTCTGGAGAAAAGAGACAACGTGATTTTTTTTTAAATTACAAAAAAAAGAATTAAGACGGGGTTTCAACATCTTGGCCAGGCTGGTCTCGAACTCCTGACCTTGTGATCCACCTGCCTTGGCCTCCCAAAGTGCTGGGATTACAGGCGTGAGCCACTGCGCCCGGCCACAACATGATATTTTTAAATGCTTTTTTTACAGGACAGATGTACTAATTATTTCAGAGTTTTGCTTAGGAGGGTGTAAACATCCATTCATTCATCAAGACTTGTTATTTCTGAGCACCCACTATGCTCCAAACACTGTGCTAAGCCCCAAGACCACAAGAGTGCACATCGAAAGTAGTTCTTGACCTCAGAGACTCATCGTGTAATGACAGAGCTCAGCCAACGCTAAAAAATTAACAGCAATCTAAATTGGAGGTCCCCTCAAGAGCCTGAGCTCAGGGTCACATGGCAGACTCTGGTGTACCCTCTAGTGGTCCTGAGGACAGGGTGACGTCCCCGGCACCCACACTGCTGTACATTCATCCAACAACAAACATTTACAGAGTACCTCTGACGTACCAGGCCCTGTGTTTGGCACTGGGGACCCAGCGGTGAGCAAGAAAGCCAAAAAGCCCTGTTCTCATGGTGCTTCCAGTCTCCCGAAGGCCAGATAATAAAGCAACAAGACAATCAGTGCAATCGTCTCTGTGAGGTGCGGTGTGTGTTGGTGCACGGGTACAAGTGAGCACAATTTTTCTAAAGGGTGGTAGAAAGAGACATGACAACTATATGCAATGTGCTAACCGGGATGGGATTCTGGACATTACATAAAAAGCAAGGAAATCGTACACTCACATTCATAGCTGCCTAATTCACAGCAGCCAAAACAATCCAAGTGTCCATCACTGGAGGAGTGGACCAACAAAATGTGATACACTCACACAAGGGAATATTATGCAGCCTTAAAAAGGAGGGAAACTCTGACACGTACTATAACATGAATGAAGCTTGAGGACATTATGCTAAATGAAATGAGCCAGTCATAAAAGGACAGATACCAGATAGATTCCGCTTATATGAGGTACCTAGAGGAGTTGAATTAATAGAGACAGAAAGTAGCATTACAGTTGGCAGGGGCTGGAGGGAGGAGGGAATCAGGAGTTATTATTTAGTGAGTGTGAAGTTTCAGTTTTGCAACTGCTGGAGATGGATGGTGGTGATGGTTGCCCAGCAATGTGAATGTACTTAATACTGTGAATAGTACATCGAAAAATGGTTATGATGGTAAATTTTATGTTATGTCTATTTAATCATAATTTTTTTTTTTGAGACAGTCTGGCTCTGTAGCCCAGGCTGGAGTGCACTGGCACAGTCTTGGCTTGCTGCAACCTCCGCCTCCTGAATAGCTGAGATCAAATAGGCATGCGCCACCATGTCCAGCTAATTTTTGCATTTTTAGTAAAGATAGGGTTTGACCATGTTGGCCAGGCTGGTCTTGAACGCCTGATCTTGTGATATGCCCACCTTGGCCTCCCAAAGTGCTGAGATTACAGGTGTGAGCTACCGTACCCGGCCCATAATTTTTTAAAAATGAACTCAGGAAATCGGAGTAAACAATAATGTACCAATCCTGGTTCATTAAATGTGACAAGTGGACCATACTATTGCAATAATAGTTTGACTTAAAAGTTAATTATTATTCTAAAACAATCATACCTAATATATCAATATTGCTTCACTAAATGTGACAAATGGACCATGCTGTTGCAATAATACTTACATTTATAATAGTAAATTGATAACAATAGTAATTAATTGAGGCCAGGTGCAGTGGCTCACGCCTGTAATCCCAGCACTTTGGGAGGCTGAGGTGGGTGGATCACCTGAGGTCAGGAGTTTGAGACCAGCCTGGCCAACATGGCGAAACCCCATCTCTACTAAAAATACAAAATCAGCTGGGTGTGGTACATGCCTATAATCCCCAGCTACTAGGGAGGCTGAGGCAGGAGAATCACTTGAACCCAGGAGGCAGAGGTTGCAGTGAGCTGAGATCACACCACAGCACTCCAGCCTGGGTGACATATTATATATTATACAATATTATATTATGTTATATAAATATTACAATATATTAGTAACATTTTATTATATAAAATTAATATTATAATAGTAATAATAATTAATAATGATTAAATTGATGACAGAGAAACTGGCTACAGAGAATATGGGAACTCTCTGTACTATTTAGATAACTGTTCTGTAAATCTAAAACTATACTAAAAATTTAAGTCTATTAAAAAGAAAAGGTGGTCAGTGGCCAAGAATGCCCTCATTGAGGGGAAGACACTGGAATAAAAGCTCCCAGGAGTTGAGAGTGATCTCCGAAAATGTCTGGGGGCAGGTCCTTCACGGCAGAGAGGACAGCCCCCAGGAGGGAGGGGTCCAATGTATTCAATTAAGTGACAGGGAGAGAGACAGAGGAGGAAGACAGAGAGGAAAGCAGGGAATAGCTCATTTGGGGTCTGGTAGGTCACTGGCAGAACTTGGGTTTTACTCTCAGCAGGACGGAGCCACAGAAAGGGATGTGAGCAAAGCAGGGTGTGGCTTCCTTGTGTTTCTGCATCATCAGGGTGGCTGCTTCGAAGAGCTCTATCTGCAGGTGGAGGCAGGAGAAGAGCTACAAGCCTTGAGTCTACCTGTCCCACAGAACCAGCGGAGGCCGCGAGCACACCTGCACCAGCCAGAGCACTTGGGCTGTGGAGCCACGTACCGGGTGAACTTTAGAAGGGTCATCAAGCTCCAGCCTGGCCACCACGCAGCCTGCTTCCAGCACAGCCCCCGGACGCTTGATGTACTTCACCTGGCCACTTTCCTGCACATTCAGGGTCATGATCATCTTCATCACCTATTTCATAAAAAGAAGAAATAGCACAGAGCCCACCAGGATTGACACCCAGAGCCACCCAGAACTAGTGATGCCAGAGCAGGGACTGTGTTATTTAAACAGAATGACTCCCTGGGCAGTGTTCAGACAGAAGGGACAGGGAGAAGTGACCTTTACTGGAAGCCTGCTATACGTCAGGCAAGTGCCGTTCAATCTGTAAAGCCAGCCAAGGAGGTGTTTATGATGCTCATTTTATAGATATGGAAACTGATGTTTATTTCCAAAGAGAGGTCTTCTCTCTCTTAGAAATACTGTTAAATCATATTACACAGAGTGGTTCATATACACATTCCTAAAATGTACTATGTAAATCAAATATTTTGTGAATGGTTCCTTTTATTAAAGGCATTTAGAAAACCCTCAGGGAACACTCTGTGAAATGAAGAATCTGCTCATAGTACACTCATCAGCCCTTTTAATTTGCCTGAGTGTCCGGATACATGGATGGCATAAGCTTTGTCACTATGGTGTCGGCTACACAGCCAGGACTGTGCTCTCTCGCTTGGCAGTTCACAGCTTGGGTGCTCAAGTCAGCCAGGCCTGGGCTGGTATCTCAGGACCCCCACTCAATACCTCTGTGATCTTCAGAAAGTGGCTCCCCTCCTTGAGCCTCAGTTTCCCCAATTATAAAATGAGGAATAATGACAGTTTCACTTCTTAGGCTCTTATAAGGATTAAATGAGATGCAGACTCTGCCATGCAGCAGGTCAATACCCAGTAGCTACTATTATTGCTGTATTTTCACTGCTATTATTGTTGTCATTTTCTGACTTTGTGTGACCTCCAGTGAGTTTCTTAGCCTGCCTGGGCCTGGCTTTTTCATAAAATGGGGATCACACTGTACCCATCTCATATAATTGCTGGGAAGGTTAAAAAATAAAGATCAGTAAAATGCTTAGAACAGCACCTGCCACACGGTTAGGGCTTTGCAAGTGTTGACTTACCACCTTTCAATGATTGCTGAGGCTAATATTTAATATTTAATCATTGATTGATAATAATTGTTATTATTAATCAATTCTTGGCTGGGTGCAGTGGCTTATGCCTGCAATTTTAACCCTTTGGGAGGCCGAAGCAGGCGGATTGTCTGAGTTCAGGTGTTTGAGACCAGCTTGGGCAACATGACAAAACCCCGTCTCTACCAAAAATACAAAAAATTAGCCAGGCATGGTGGTACGCGCCTGTAATCCCAGCTACTTGGGAGGCTGAGGCGGGAGGATCACTTGAGCCTGGGAGTCGGAGACTGCAGTGAGCCGAGACCGCACCACTGCACTCCAGCCTGGGTGATAGAGTGAGACTGTCAAAAAAAAAATCAGGGAAACTGATTTACAGAACAGTTTACAGAACAGTTATGTAAATAGTACAGAGAGTTCCCATATTCTCTGTACCCAGTTTCCCTGTCATTAACCTTCCTACTCATTCCTAGGGAGATGTGCATTTTTTGAAGTTTTTATTTTTTTAATATGTCAGGGGATTTGGGCTGAACCCCACAGACTGATTCTCTTAGGAATTTGCAGACTGTGGCCAAGCGGAG
The DNA here is from genome assembly GCA_963573385.1 of Cacajao melanocephalus. NCBI lineage: Eukaryota > Metazoa > Chordata > Mammalia > Primates > Pitheciidae > Cacajao > Cacajao melanocephalus. The sequence continues at coordinate 62,760 of CAUYLG010054607.1, read as the reverse complement.
CGGTAGGCCTCTTTGTTCAGACATGGGACCATGCCAGAGGCACGGGGTTTGGGGATTCAGGATTCCCCACGGCCAGCTCTGCAGTCACCTCCATCTCAGCGTAGCTGTTCCCAGCCTCCACGTGGCCCCCGTCCTCCACTGTGTACTGTATCAGCTTCCCAGCTGAGGGAGATCTCAGGACCGTAGGGTCGTTCTCCTTCTCAAACACACACGTCTTATTGCCGATTGTAATTCGGTAACTGGGAGAGAGGAGTGGAGAGACTGATGAGGACCATCAACCCAGCAAGCCCTAGTCCAGCTTTCAATACGATCTCCCCATTCCTAAAGGCTATCATGAGTGTCACTCTCTGCATTCCCCCAAAGGGTGGCATATAGTTATCTCAAAGATGTTAAGAGTGAGGTGGGTGAACAAAAGGCTGGGATGCTTTCTTTGGGAGGCCAAGGTGGGAGCATCGCTTGAGGCCAGGAGTTCAAGACAGGCCTGGGCAACACAGTGAGATCCCATTTCTACAAAAAAATTTTTTTTAATTAGCTGGGCATGGTAGCACATGCCAGTAGTCCCAGCTACTCAGGAGGCGGAGGCAGAAGAATCCTTTGAGCCCAGGAGTTCAAGGCTATTGTGAGCTATAATTACTCTGTCAGCCAGGCTGGAGTGCAGTGGCACAATCATGGTTTGCTGCAGCCTCGACCTCCCTGGGGTCAGGTGATTCTCCCATCACAACCCCCTGATTTGCTGAGATTACAGGCACATGCCACCACACTTGGCTAATAATTATACTTTACAGAGATGGGGTTTTACCATGTTGCCCAGGCTAGTCTCAAAGTTCCGGACTCAAGCGATCAGGCTGTCACTCTTGCCCAGGCTGGTTGACAAAGCGAGAACCTGCCTTTAAAATAAAATAAAAGGAAATAATAAAAAGGATGTGAGCCTTCTTTGGCTGAAAGCGAGTTCCTTTTACTGACATACTTCCAACAGCGCCTGACACAGAAGAATCAACCAGTGGATATGATTCCATACATATTTACTGACTCAAAATCTTAACCTTTGAACAGGGGAGAGTAGAGCCTATAATACTCTTGAATATTCTTGGCAGATAGAACGTGGGTTAAAAAAGAGATAACAGGCAGGGTGCAGTGGCTCATGCCTGCAATCCCAGCACTTTGGGAGGCCAAGGCTGGCTGACTGCTTGAGTCCAGAAGTTCAAGTCCAGCCTGGGCAACATGGCAAAACCCCGTCTCTACAAAAAATACAAAAATTAGCTGGGCATAGTGGCACGTGCCTGTAGTCCCAGCAACTTGGGGCTGAGGTGGGTGGATCACCTCTGAGCCCAGGGAGGTCGAAGCTGCAGTGAGTCACTGTTGTGCCACTGCACTCCAGCCTGGGTAACAGAGCAAGACCCTAGCTCAAAAAAAAAAAAAAAAAAAAAAAAAGGAGATAGCAAAACATTACTCTGCCATAAACCTAGACTGCCTTCTTCCAAAACACTGAGGATTGAGAAGCAAGTCTCCACTCTCTAACTGGAGCTTTTCAGACACCCCTCCCCTTTCCTCTCCTTGGCCAGGGTCTGTTTCATTGTGTGACCTGGGTGTGATCAGACACACTGGAGGTGGAGCATCTTTGGGGCGTATCTCACTATCTCACAAGCCCCTCTCAGAGAGCTTCCAGGGCATCGTATGTGTCACCCATCAGGTACGCGACAGCCTTTCCTGCCACTATCTGTTTGTTCAATGTGTCACCTTCCCCAATGGGGTGGAAGCTCCACAAGTCGCATGCAGAATGCTCTCCCAACCCCAGCACAGCGCCTGGTACGGAGGAGCTCAGTAGGTCACTGCCTCGCTAACCGGGTGGATGCTGCAGCTCAGATGCACAGGCAGCAGGCACCTCGTCACACACCTCGCAGGCCACACAGAGCTGGGAGTCATGTCCCGTTTAGCTCTGAATCCCCCCAGGTTACTAGAAAAGCACCTTCTAGGATCCTCCCCTCAACATCTGCCAGTTGCAAAGAATTCCAGCCAAGAGATTAGCTTCTCTGCACAACCCCAGAATTTACCCGAGAGGCACCTTCTCTAACACCCTCGGACCTGCACACAGGCCAGCGCTGTGTTTTCCATGCCTAGGATGGAGAGCTGTGCATGCCCAGCCCACGGCGGGACTCACACCCCCACGCACCTGTCCACCTCTTCCTTCATGTAGGTGGTGTAGCTGTTCCCGTTGTAGGACAGCAGGAGCCCGCCATCATTCAGCCGGTGGGCGTCAATCTCGATGTGGCAGTCATTCATGATGAGAACAAACATGGTCAGAGACTGCCGGGCCACCTGTGGGGACAGGCCCCTTGTCACCATCTGGGTTCAGGATGTGATCCCAGAGCATCGTTTAGCCCCGCTAACAGCAAACAAGAGTTGGTTGTCCACCACAGAGGGCCAAGATGAACATCCCTGCCTCTGGGACCCAGCCCTCATAATCCCTGCCAAGGGAGCAGCTGCTGATGGGGTTGGGGGAGGCCTGGACTCAGCGAGCCACACCTGCCCCGTGGGTAGGCTAATGGCTGCTGATATAGTCCCTGTCAAGCCATCTCGCTGACTGTGTGCCCTCTGGGGCTACAGTCTCCCTTCTGATTCCTGTCTCCAGCTCTCATTCTGGTGAGGCAGCCCTGAAGACTTCACCAGCAGCCAGGTGCAATGGACTAAACGTTTGTGTCCCTGCAAAATTCATAAGTTGAAATCCCAACCCCCAGTGTGATAGCTTTAGGAAGTAGAACCTTTGGGAGGTGATCAGATCACGAGGGTGGGGCCCTCGTAAAAGAGATTAGTGCCCTTATAAAAGATGTCTTGTAGAGCTCCTTGGACCCTTTCTGACATCTAAGGACATAGCGAAAGGACAGCATCTATGAAAGGAAAGGTGGGTACTCAGTAGATACCAAATCTGCCAGTATCTTGATACTGACCTTCCCAGCCTATGGAATTGTGAGAAATACAGTCTGTGGTTTAGAAGCCACTCAGTCTTCAGTATTTTGTGATAGTAGCCCAAATGGACTAAGACGCCTGAAGATGGACTAGGGCTCTGCTCCCCAGACCCAGCTCTGCCTAGGAGCACACAAGAGCTTTGGGACACACAAGGGAGACACACAGTCAAGCCCTGGCCCAGCGCTACACCTCCCTCCAAGAAGAGCGCCTGCCCCATCCGCTACTTCAGTTCAGTTCTCTCTCAGAAAACACACACCCTAAAGGGCCTTCAACCTATAAAATGCACATTTTATGACACAAGGTAGCAAGAAATAGAGGAATGTGTATTGCAACATTATTTGTGATAACAATAAAAATTAGAACCAAATTAGCAAGCCATCAACCTTGGAACGGAACACTCCAGATCTGCTCTGCCCAATATGGTGAGCCTAGCCACACACAGCTATTTAAATTGATCAAAATTAAATAAAGTGTAAATTCAGTTCCTCAGTCACACTTGCCACTTTCAAGTGTTCAGTTGCCACATAAGGGCAGCATATTGGACACAGTAGAGAGGGAACGTTCCCATCACTACTGCAAGTTCAGGGAGACAGTGCTGCAGACGTGAGTTTTGACTCATGTTAATAACATCGAAAACTTTGTTAATAACATCATCATATCAGAGCTGTAAAACTGTATTTGCACCACGATCTCAACTTTGTAAAATTAATGCAAAAGAAAAAATATATAACAAAGATTTGCGAAAATGTTCACCAGGGCTGGGTGAGGTGGCTCATGCCTATAATCCTGGCACTTTGGGAGGCCGAGGCGGGTGGGTCACGAGGTCAGGAGCTCAAGACCAGCCTGACCAGCATGGTGAAACCCCGTCTCCACTAAAAATAACAAAAATTAGCCAGGTGTGGTGGCGCATGCCTATAATCTCAGCTACTCAGGAGGCTGAGGCAGAAGAACTGCTTGAACCCGGGAGGTGGAGGTTGTAGTGAGCTGAGATTGTGCACTGCATTCCAGCCTGGGTGACAGAGCGAGATTCTATCTCAAAAAAAAAAAAAATGTTCACCATGATTACCTCTAGGCATTAGCACATGACGGATTTATTTTCCTGATTCTTTATGCTTGCTTGAAATTTTGGAATTTTCTACATTGTGCATGTGTGACATTTAAAATCAAGTTGGGGGCAGCCAGGTCCCCAAAGGTAGCCAAGAGGCATTAGGGGCAAAGGAAGATGATTTTGAAAGCACACCCTGATTAACGACACACAGGTTCAGTTGAACTAAAGCCCCCACATCTCCCAAGCTGTGAGTTCTGCTAGTGCTCATCACTGTTAAATAGAAAGTATTAATTAAAGAAGACAAAAATTCTGTCTCAGAAGCAGACTCAAACTCTGTCCTCTTCCCCTCCCCACAGCGTGAGGCTGGGGAGTGCTGGGCAGGCCTGGGCTTACAGGGACCCAGCCTCCCGCCGCTGCACTGGAACCCAGAGCACCAATGCTGCAGCTGGCTCACCCCAAGGATCCTGGGCCCAGAACACCACGGCTGGGACACCAAGCCTCAGTCCCTTCCTGTGCATCTCAGAACATTCTCTGAACTCTGTTGAATTGACCTTGGATGGCCCATGAAGGGCAACTAGACACTTCTGACAAAGGAGAGCAACCGGAGTAAGCTCCATGGACTCCAGCAGCAAGCTAGGAAGATGCCAGAAATCCACACATGGTGCAGAGACACAGAACAAAACCAGCCTCATAGCCCCTGGAAACAGACCCAGGTCCGCTATGCTGTGTCAGCAAAGGCCCTGCTCACATTCTACAGAGGGCTGAATAATACCCTCCAAAATTCATGACCGTCCTGGAACCTCGGAATGTGACCTTATTTGGAATGGGATCATTGCAGATGTAATTAAGATGAAATCATATTGAATTAGGGAGAGGACTAAATCCAATGTGACTGGTGTTCTTACAAGAGAGGAGACACAGAGACACAGTCATGGAAGACAATGTGAACACACACACACCCCCCCACACACGTACACATACACACACAAACACACACACACATATACACACACACACACACAGGCAGAGGCAGAGGCTAGGTGGTTGCTCATGCCTGTAATCCCAGCACTTTGCAAGGCCAAGGTGGGTAGATCACTTGAACTCAGGAGTTCAAGACAAGCCTAGGCAACATGGTGAAATCCCATTTCTACTAAAAATACAAAAATTAGCTGGGCATGGTGGCATATACCTGTAATCCCAGCTACTGAGGAGGCTGAGGCAGGAGAATCACTTGAACCTGGAAGATGGAGGTTGCAGTGAGCTAAGATCGCGCCACTGCACTCCAGCCTGGGCGACAGAGCGAGACTCCATTTGAAAAAAAAAAAAAGAAGACAGAGACAGAGATTGGGGCAAGGCATCCACAAGCCAAAAAACACCAGGGACTGCCAGCAACACCAAAAGCTGGGGACGCTCAGAGCAGATCCTCCCCTAGCGCCTTCAGAGAGACTACGGCCTGTCAATACCTTGATTTTAGAGTTGGCCTCCAGAACTGAGACAGAGTAAATTTCTGTTGGTTTAAACCAGTTTGTGGCACCTTGTCACCACAGCTACAGGAAACTTATCCACGCTCTATCGTGCCCTCTGCGGACTGCACAGTCCTACATGTTCTAAAAGTCAAAGTGTTTAGGTGTCAAGGTCACGGCCTACATGAGGAATCCCGAGGAACACAAGTGCTGAAACCCAAGCATAAGCAAATCCACTCCAGGGATGGTTCACGGAAGAAAGAAACCCCCTGAAGCTTGCAGAGTGCTGGAGACATCAGAGAGGCACAGGGGCATTTACCTTGAGAATGTACTTAACACCTCCATAAATTAATTCCACATCTACAATGTTCAGTAGCGAATCTGCTGGGAGGACCTGACCCCTGAAAGAAAAGACAGGGCTGTGGTCAGTCTTGGGAGGGACTGAGAACTCCACAGTCATCCCTTGTGTTTAAAAAAATTACACAGCTCTCTGCATCAGCAAACCTGACTGCACTAAAAATGCCAAGCCTGGGCTGGGCACAGTGGCTCACACCTGTAATCCCTGCACCTTGGAAGGCCTAGGTGGGCACATCACTTGAGGCCAAGGGTTTGAGCCCAGCCTGGCCAACATGGCAAAACCCCATCTCCACTAAAAATACAAAAATTAGCCAGGCGTGTGGCATGTGCCTGTTGCCCCAGCTACTCAAGAGGCTGAGGCACAAGAATCAATTGAACCCGGGAGGTGGAGGTTGTGTTGAGCCGAGATCACACCACTGCACTCCAGCCTGGGCAACAGAGCAAGACTGTGTCTCAAAAAAAAAAAAAAAGCTAAGTCTGATTAAAAGATAAGCACAGAACCTGAATCATCCCAAGGGGCCTGACATGCCTCAGAACTTAAGGAACTGGCGCTTGCTGAAGGGTTTGAAATCTTAAAAGGGCTTCTCAGGAGCAAAATCCATAACAGTCTCTCAGAAAAATTTCACATATGAGATCCTGCCTCCTGCTTATGAAAGAAACCAGAGCAGGGACCGTGATTCTACTGCCGTTCAAAAGTATAACGAAGCACTAAAAACATTTCTCACTGGGCTCAGTGGCTCATGTCTATAATCCCAGTACTTTGGGAGCTGGGTCAGGAGGATCACTTGAGGCCATGAGTTTGAGACCAGCCTAGGGGGCAACATAGTGAGACCCCATCTATACAAAAAATTTTTAAAGCGGGCCAGGCATGATGGCGTGCACCAGTGGTCCTAACGACTTGGGAGGCTGAGGTGGGCAGATCACTGGAGCCCAGGAAGTCGAGGCTGTAGTCAGCTGTAATTGTACCACTGGACTACACTCTGTCTCAAAAAAAAAAGTTTCTCCTTTTATTTTCTTTTTGATAGTTTCATTTGCCTTTCACAGCAGTTCTCAACTGGGGGTGATTCTGCTCCTAACCCTGAGACACTGGACAGTGTCTGGAGATATATTTGATTGTCATTACTCAGAAGGAAGGGCTGCTCCTGGCATTTAGTGGGTAGAGGCCAGGAATGCTGTAACATCCTGCGATGCACAGGACAGGCTCCCACAACAAAAAATGATCCAGCCCAAAATGTTAATGGTGTTGAGGCTGAGAAACCCTGGCCGATCCTAGCAGAGATCACCTGCTGCTTTCCATTCTGGTCCATTTCATGATAACCCTCTGATTCAGGTGATGGTCTGGGAATGAACCCACCTGTAGAGATGACCTTTCAGCCCCTTTGCTTCCCGAATCCACTTCCTTGAACTCAGAACTCCTCACTATTATGATGTACCTTACACAAGTCAGCATGGATTCGCACACAACAGTCTATACGCTGACTGCTGCCCTGGTCTTGAGAATCCCATCCCTGACCCACGGCCTCCTTGAGGGTGGCCTAGGTTTATCCGCAGAGGAATTTCCCAGAGGCAAGACCAGAGGAGAGACTCACCAATTGCCTGGTGACTAACTGGCCACACAAATAAGGAAGACATGTTCTGCCTCCTAAGCCACTAACAAGTATCACAAAAGGGGAAGGGAACTGCTGCAGGCCCTACCTTTCCAGGGAGTGTAAGAAATCTGTCATGCACGTCCTGAACATCGCATCAGCCACGTTCAAGGCCCCGCATACCACCCCGAGCATGATATCCGGCTTCTCAGCCTAGGAGAGAATGCACTTCAGTATCCTCAGGAAGCTGAGGTCTCGGCCATCCACAGGGGAGACACAGGCAGCTCGCTCCCCACCTGCACTTTCTCGGCAATGAGGTAGTCCAGCCACCCGGTGTCAATGTCGTTGTTCTGGAAGCTCTCAGTCTCCAGGAGGTTAATGAGGTATTCCACGGTGGTCCTAAAGTCGCCCCGGATGGACAGTTCCTTCAAAGCCACCACCATGTTCCTTGAAGGAAAAGGCACACGGATTGTTTTCCAATTTCATGCATACATCAACAGTTCCTGCAATTGTGTGGTTCAGAGAACTCGAAAAGCACAGGAGTGGCCGGGCGCAGTGGCTCACACCTGTAATCCCAGCACTTTGGCAGGCTGAGGTTGGCGGATCACCCGAGGTCAGGAGTTCAAGACCAGCCTGAGCAACATGGCAAAATCCCATCTCTACCAAAAATATAAAAATTAGCTGGGCATGGTGGTGCATGCCTGTAATCCCAGCTACTCAGGAGGCTGAGGCAGGAGAATCGCTTGAACCCAGAAGGCAGAAGGTGCAGTGAGCTGAGATCATGCCACTGCACTCCAGCCTGGATGACAGAGTGAGACTCTGTCTCCAAAATAAAAATAAAAAAAGAAAAGAAAAGCACAGGAGCTAAGAGAGGGCTCTGACTGACACAGTCAGCATATTGATTCAGAGCCACAGTTTACTGGCTGGGTAATCTTGGCCAAGTGACTTGAGTGCTCTGTGCCTCAGTTTCCTCATATGGAAAATGTAGCCCTGACTTCATGAGGGTGTTTGAAAATTGAAATGATCAATCCATGCAATGCACATGGTCATTGATCAAAAATGTTAAAACTATGAGCGTGATTAGTTATCGTTGTTTTAATTATTGACTATAATAGTTAATGATTAGTAGAGAGAGAACTGGCCTGGCATGGTGGTCCACGCCTGTAATCCCAGTTACAGGGAGGAAGAGAGGGAGGGAGGAAAGGAAGAGGGAGGAAGGAAGGGAGGGAGGAAGGGAGGGAGGGAAGAAAGGAGATACTGACGAAATGGCCTCTTCTCGGTTCTCTCCCCAGGAGAAGCAGTGCCCAAACTGGGAATCCGCGAACTCGTGCAGGCCTCCGGCAGCGGCCACGCTGAAGTAACCCCACACGTTCTTGCTGCTGCGGAAATTCAGTTCCTGGACAGTCCCGGAGCTCGGCTTAAACCCCTGGAGTCCAGACAGAAAATGCAAAATGGAAGAAGTCATTACTCCAGATATATTTTCATCAGAATTCAGTCCTGGGAAAACCCAAGATCCTCTACACTAACCAAAAGCTTAGAGTAGTTAAGAAAACACTGATATGTCTTGTTACAGGTATGGATGGATCTATTCATGGGTATACCCATGTGAGTACCTCAATGCCTACAATTCTTATTTTTTTAATTGTAAAAAAATAACCAATTTGAGCCAGTCTCAGTGGCTCACGTCTGTGATCCCAGAACTTTGGGAGGCAGAGGTAGGAGGATCACATGGGCCCAGGAGTTCAAAACCAGCCAGAGTAACATCAGGAGACCCCATCTCTACAAAAAATTTTAAAAAAATAGCCAGGTGTGGTGGCGCATGCCTATAGTCCCAGCTACTTGGGGCTGAAGCAGGAGGATTGCTTGAGCCCAGGAGATCAGGCTGCAGTGAGGCATGACTGCGCCACTGTACTCCAGCCTGGGTGACAGACAAGACCCTGTCTCCAAATCAATAAATAAATAAAATAAGCAAGTTGGGATGGAGATGGCAGTGCAGGTGTTAAATTAAATGGGTGAATGCTGATGATTGTTGGAGCTGGGTGAAGGGACATTCTGACTCTATATGCTTGACATTTTGAAACTAAAAAGTTTAAATAAAAGTGAAGACAGGTTAGATTTCCCATTCTGGATAATGAAAACCTCTGCAGATGAAGAAATCCAGGGCATCCCAGGCAGAGCTCTTGCTGCTGGGAAGAGACCATTTCATCGAAATTTCCTTCCTTTCTTCTCTCCTTCCTACCTCCTTTCCTCATTCCCTCTCTCCCTCTCTTCTTCCTTCCTCACTTCCCCCTTCCCTCCTTCCTTTCCTACCCCTTCCTCCCTCCCTTGCTCCATTCCCCTCTTCCTTCCCCATCAGCCAGGCCACTGTCAACACACCTAATCCCCTCTGAGGGGACGGCTCGTCTCCCTCTGAGTACAGTTTTGGTAACAGTGGGTGGACATGGCACCTGTCACTGGGTTTAGGCTTCCTGAACTAAGGGATGAGTTTTTGGGGACAAGTATGTAGAGGTGGGAGATGGAGCGGCCCAAGTGCCTGGGCTGTGGCCATACCTGGTCCTCCATCCTCCCAGCAACCTGGGAACAAGTCATTATCCCTACAAAAAATTCCACTTTTGCTGGTCCACCAGAGTTGGTGTTTGGTTTACAGCCAAGAACCCCAAACAAATACAGCTACCTGAGCTTAAAATGATTTAATTAAAAGGGGTGGAGGTGTACCCTCTCTTACTCCCAGTTTCCTGAATGTAATAATTAAGCAATTACGTTGTAGTAGATTGATGAGTCCTGTGACAATCAAGAGTCAGTATGCATGTAAACTGTAAGGGATGCCAGTTGGTTTGTTTTTTAAGACCCAAGTAAGACCAAGTCATAGAGGGACTCTCTACAATGAGCCAGACTTTATACTGTGGGAAAAAGCACATGGGGCCAGAAATCCAAGGACTGGGGCTCTAAACCTGGCTGCCTGTCCCAAAGATGGGCATGGCTTTTGGAGTCCACTGATGGGCCTCTGCAGGTCCCAGGCAGGAGACAGGGAGCAAGTTAGCCCAGGCTCTTTGCCTGTAACGTGGGGTGACAATGTCCAGCAGCAGTAGTATCCTGTAAGTAAGCACTGAGACACAGGAAGGCTCAGCCCGGAGCCTGGCAATAATCCAAAAATCCAATAAATCCAGGGGCTGTGGCTCAAGCCTATAATCCCAGCATTTTGGGAGGCTGCAGTGGGCAGATCACTTGAGTCAGGAGCTCGAGACCACCTGGCCACCGTGGTGAAACCCCATCTCTACTAACAATACAAAAATTAGCTGGGTGTGGTGGTGGGTGCCTATAATCCCAGCTACTTGAGAGGCTGAGGCAGAATAGCTTGAACTTGGGAGGCGGAGGTTACAGTGAACCAAGATCACACCACCGCACTCCAGCCTGGGTGACAGAGTAAGACTCCATCTCAAAAATAAAAATGAAAATAAAAATAAATCTAATAAATCCAATGATCCAATGAAACATAGCATATACCTTCCCGTGCCTCAGTTTCCCCATTTGTAAAGTGAGATGTCTGGATAGCATGTGGGTGTCTCTTCCCAGCCTAACATCCAGGTCCCCCCACGGGCTGGGAGATCTGAGATGGTGGATCTCAGATCTCCATGACTTGCCTCATCTGGGTTTTCGCTGGTGATTCTGGCGGCAATGACGTGGCCTCGGGCGAGGGGAGGGTTTGAGGGGGTTTCGAAAGAAATGGGAGTCACTCCCCACGGCGACTCTCCGTACAGAAGCCGGATGTCCTTCAGCCGGTGCAGAGGCACGCCCATGGCGATCTAAAATCAAGAGATCCAACCCACAGACTGTCAGTCCTACCAGAACACAGCCCCAAACACCAGGCACAGTGGCAGATGCAGCAGAGGAAGGGGTTCAGTCAATGATTTAGGATATACGGGCGCTACTCTATAGACAACATGGTGCTCTACTGTGGCCAGAGAGGCAAAGAAAGAAAAGAAAGAAAGCCGTAGGCATGAACTTTTCACAGTGGAGCAAATAGTACACTTGGGAAAAGAAAAAATACTTATGGACAACATCACACAAGAAAATACACTCATCACGTCAAAGCACTAGACTTTTAGAGCTAGGGAAGGTGAGAAGTAACGGTGCTGGCTGCAGAGTTAAAGGAGGTTTTTGTAAAGGGCACCCGAGGGGAAAACTGGATATGAAGAATGGGTAAAAGGTAGACAATTATGGAACCGGCTTAACCAAATGATCAAATTTAATATCTGGTGCCTCATGATGGGATGTATTAAGGACACAACACCTGTGTCATATTCTGCCAAAATGTGTAGCAGGAATCAAATCAGGAAGAAACAATCAGAGAAATCCAGAGTGAGGGACATTCTGCCTGAACTCAAGAAGGCCAGTGTCCACTCCTGTAATCTCAGCACTTTGGAAGGCCGAGGCAGGCAGATCGCTTGAGCCTAGGAGTTGGAGACCAGCCTAGGCAACATAATGAGACCCCATCTCTACAGAAAACAATTTTGAAAAATTAGCCAGGCATGGTGACTTGCACCTGTGGTCCCATCTACTCAGGAGGCTGAGGTGGGGGGAACACTTGAGCCTGGGAGGTTGAAGTTGTAGTGAGCTGTGATTGCACCGCTGCATCCAGCCTGGGCAACAGAGTGGATTGCACCACTGCACTCCATCTCAAAAAAAAAAAAAATTTAATGTTAATGTCAAGGATGAAAAAAGATTATGGAATGCTTTCAGATTAAAGAGACATAAAAATAAAATGGAATGTGTCACCCTGGGTTGGATCCTGGATTTAGGGGACAAACAAAAAATAGCCATAAAGAGACATTATTAGAACAACAGGGAAAATATTTAATGTGAATGGTATATATTAGATATAGATGCGGTATCGATGCTCTGTTTTCAAGTGTCATAATTGCACTAGGATATTGGACCAGAATGCTCTTGTTCTAGGAGGCCCTTAGACTGAAGTATTCAGAAGTGTATGTTACAAAGGTTCACTCAAATCATTGCTCAAAAGATTCAGACCATGGCTGGCCATGGTGGCTCATGCCTGTAATCCCAGCACTTTGGGAGACCGGGGTGGGCGGATCAGTTGAGGTCAGGAGGTCAAGACCGGCCTGGCCAACATGGTGAAAACCCGTCTCTACTAAAAATACAAAAATTAGCTGGGCGTGGTGGTGTGCACCTATAATCCCAGCTACTTGGGAGGCTGAGGCAGGAGAGTCGCTTGAACCTGGGAGGCGGAGGTTGCAGTGAGTCGAGATCGCACCATTACACTCCAGACTCCAGCCTGGGAAATAGAGCAAGACTCCATCTCAAAAAAAAGAATTGAGCACCCCAAAATTAGACAAACAGACAAAGGAGAGACAAAGCAAATGTGACAACTGATAGACCTACATGCAGGATGTATGGGTGTCAACTGTACCATTCTTGCAAATTTTTTGAAATTTTTCAAACTCAAAAAATAGAGAAAAAATTGTTTAATTCTGCTGAAGGAAGAAAGAGAGGAAGGGAGGGATGGAAGAAGAAAGAAGGAAGGATGGAAGAAAACAATAAAAAAATTTAGAGAAGAAATAAAGGGCATCCAAATTGGAAAGGAAGAAGTCCACTTATCCTTGTTTGTGGATGATATGATTTCATAATTGGAAAAACCTAAAGAATGCACCAAAAAACTATTCAAACTGATAGACAAATTCAGTAAATTTGTAGGATGCAAAATCAACATATGAAAATCAGTAGCATTTCTATATGCCAACAGCAAATTATCTAGAAAAATAAATCAAGAAAGTAATTCCATTTACAATAGCTACAAATAAATTAAATTTCTGGAATAAACTTAACCAAATAAGTGAAAGGTCTCTATAACAAAAAGTATAAACCACTGATGTAAGAAATTGAAGAGGATACCAAAAAATGGAAATATATTCCATGTTCATGGTTTGGAAGAATCAGTATTATTAAAATGGCCATATTACCCAAAGTAATTTATAGATTCAATGCAACCCCTATCAAAATACCAATGACAGAAATAGAAAAAATAATCCTAAAATTTATATGGAAACACAAAAGACCCAGAATACCCAATACCATCCTGAATAAAAAGAACAAACACTGGAGGAATCAAATTACCTATGAGTTATACTACAGAGCTACAGTAACCAAAACAGTATGGTACTGACATAAAAACAAACACATAGACCAATGGGACAGAATGGAGAACCCAGAAACAAATCCATACATGTACAGTGAACTCATTTTTGACAAACTTACAAAGACTATGTAGTGGAGAAAACATCTCTTCAACACAATAAATGGTGCTGGGAAAACTGGATATCCATATGCAGAATCATCAATGAAGAACCATAAATTCTTCAAATCAAAATGGATTAAAGACTTAAATTTAAGACCTGAAATTATGAAACTTCTAAAATAAAACATTGGGGGAACTCTAAGGAACACACTGGTCTGGGCAAATATTTATTGAGTAATACCCCAAAGGCAGAGACAACTAAAGCAAAAAAAAAAAGGACAAATGGGATCACATCAAGTTAAGAAACTTCTGCACCGCAAAGGAAACAATCAACAAAGGGAAAGACAACTCACAGCCTGGGAGAAGACATTTGCAAACTATCCATCTGACAAGGGATTAATAACCAGAATACATAAGAAGCTCAAGGATGAGCATGGTGACTCATGCCTGTAACCCCAGCACTTTGGAAAGCTGAGGTGGGAGGATTGCTTGAGCCCAAGACTTTGAGACCAGCCTAGACAACACAGTGAGCCCTTATATCTGCAAAAAATTTTTCAAAGTTAGCTGGGCGTGGTGGTGCACATCTGTAGCCCCAGCTACTCAGGAGACCGATGTGGGAGAATCACTTGAGCCCAGGAGGTCAAGACGGCAGTGAGGCATGACTGTGCCACTGCACTCCTGCCTGGGCAACAAAGCAAGGCCCTGTCTCAAAAACAAAAAAGAAGCTAAAACAACTCAGTAGGAAGAAAGTCTAACTAATCCAATTAAAAATAGACATAAGATCTGAATAGACATTTCCCAAAAGAAGACATCCGAATGGCAAACAGGCATATGAAAGGCACTCAACACCACTGATCATCAGAGAAATGCAAATCAAAACTACAATGAGGCATCGTCTCACTCCAGTTAAAATGGCTTTTATCCAAAAGACAGGCAGTAAGAAATGTTAGCGAGGATGTGGAGAAAAGGGGACTCTCGGACACTGTTGGTGGGACTGAAAATGAGTACAACCACAATGGAGGACAATATGGAGGTTCCTTAAAAAACTAAAAGTAGAACTACTATACAATCCAGCAATCCTACTGCAAAGTATATATTCCAAAGGAAAGAAATCAGTATCTCAAAGAGCTAGTGGTACTCTCACGTTTATTGTGGCACTATTCACAATAGCCAAGATTTGGAATCAACCTAAATGTCCATCAACAGATGATTCGATAAAGAAAATGTGGTACAGGCCAGGTGCAGTGGCTCATGCCTGTAATCCCAACACTTTGGGAGGCTGAGGCGGGTAGATCACCTGAGGTTAGGAGTTTGAGACTAGCCTGGCAACATGGTGAAATCCCATCTTTACTAAAAATGCAAAAATTAGCTGGGCGTGGTGGTGTGCACCTGTAATCCCAACTACTAGGGAGGCTGAAGCAGGATAATTGCTTGAACCTGGGAGGTGGAGGTTGCAGTGACCCAAAATCACACCACTGCACTCCAGCCTGGGTGACAGAGTGAGACTCAATCTCAAAAAACAAAAAAAAGAAAAGAAAGAAAATGTGGTACGTACATACACACAATGGCGTACTATTCAGCCATAAAAGAGTTCAACCATCATTTGCAACAACATGGATGGAACTGGAGAACATCACGTTAAGTGAAATGAGCCAGGCACAGAAAAACAAACTTTGCATGTTCTAACTCATCTGTGGGAGCTAAAAATTAAAACAATGGAACTCACAGAGACAGAGAATAAAATGATGGTTACCAGAGGCTGGAAAGGAAGAGGCAGGAGCATGGAAAGAAAGGCTGGTTAATGGGAGCAAAACTGGAGTGATTAATAGAATGAATATGGCTTCGTATTTGATATAGTACAACAGGGCGACTACAGTCAACACTAACTTATTGTACATTTTAAAATTAACTAAAAGAGTATAATTGGAATGTTCATAACACCATAACACAAAGAAAGGATCAATGCTGGAGGGGATGGATATCCATTTATCCCGATGTGATGATTACACATTGCATACCTGTATCAAAATATCTCTTGTACCCTATACATATATATGCTTACTATATAGCCATAAAAATTAAAAATAAACAGAAATTTAGCATTCCCTTTAACCCAAAAGTTTATAACTCTGGGTCACATATTCTTAACAGGCATGATATTGCCTCTGAAGAGACAAATATTTTGGGAATGACACAAATCTCACTCTTTTTATGAATAAAGCACAGATATGTCTACAATATCCAAACAGATATGTGGTATATCTGTGATACTAAAATTTCACAAGACAGGGATTAGGATATAAAATGTGTTCAAAGGCTCCTTGCAGGAAGTGATAATGATAAAAAGGTTAAGACACATATCTCTGGGTCTACGAATAGGTATCAGGGGTCCATGAATGTCATGAAATTGTATAAAAGATATTTTCGCCCAGCGTGGTGGGCAAAATTCCTCACGCCTATAATTCCATCATTTTGGGAGGCTGAGGCAGGCAGATCACCTGAGGTTGGGAGTTCAGACCAGCCTGACCAACATGGAGAAACCCTATCTCTACAGAAAAATACAAAATTAGCTGGGCGTGATGGCGCATGCCTGTTATCTCAGCTACTCAGGAGGCTGAGGCAGGAGAATTGCTTGAGCCCCAGAGGCAGAGGTTGCAGTGAGTCGAGATCACCTCATTGCACTCCAGCCTGGGCAACAAGAGCAAAACTCCATCTCAAAAAAATATATATATATATTTTCCCAGGGAGAACTGTAGCTTTTACAGGTTTCTCAAAGTGCCCTTTGGCTAGTCATTTCCCTGGGACAGCCAGCCAAGGATGGGCGGAATGGACTAATGGGAGCAGGACATGGCCCCCCCAACCCAGGGCAGAGACGTCCCAGGGCCCGGAGCCAGTTTTCTCACCTGTAGCTGGGCAGCTGGCAGATTGACGTCAGCGATCATTTCTGTGCAGGGATGTTCCACCTGCAAGCGAGGATTCAGCTCCAAGAAGTGGAAGCTGCCATCCTGGCTGTAGAGGTATTCCACTGTCCCTGCACTCACGTAGCCCACGGTCTTGGCCAGGCGGACTGCACACTGCAAAGAAACAGAAAGAGGCCAAGGGGGTTCCAGCGGTCTCCTCGGGGAACTGTAAATGGTGACTATCAGTTCCTTCACCAAATGCAGACTGATCACTTGCTACGTGTAAAATATTTTGGGACTGGCCAGGTGTAGTGGCTCATGCCTGACACCCTAGCGCTTAAGGAGGCCAAGGCGGGATGATCACTTGAGGCCAGGAGTTCAAGACCAGCCTGGGCAACATAGCAAGATTCTGTCTCTACAAAAAAAAAATTTTTTTAATTAGTGGGACATGGTGACATGTGCCTGTAGTCACAGCTACTCGTGAGGCTGAGGTGGGAGGATCACTTAAGCCCAGGAGTTAGAGGCTGCGGTAAACTCTGATTGCACCACTGCCCTCCAGCCTGGCCAACACAGTGAGACACCCTCAAAAACAAAAAGAAGAAAAGAGATGGGGAGGGGAGGGCAAAGGAGGGGTAGGGAGGGTGGCGAGGGGAGGGGAGAGAAAATAAATATTTGGGGACTTCACAGATCAGCTAATCCAATAGACCTATGTGATGCTGAAATCACCTCTAGAATGGGCCCTCCTCCCTCTTGTTGGGCATCCATGCCACCAGCCAGCCACACTGACAGTAGAAAGTTCTTCCTGACATTAGATACAGAAAGTTCTTCCTGACTCTGAGCTGAGAAGGTTCTCTTTGAAGCTGCCCCCTGGGCACTGAGAAACGTACCTGCTCCATGAACTCAAACACGGCCAGTGGGGCAATGGTGGCCGGTGCCTCCTCAATGATCTTCTGATGCCGCCGCTGGATGGAGCAGTCTCGACCAAACAGAGACACAGCATTCCCATAGTGGTCAGCAAGGATCTGAACTTCCAGGTGACGGGCATGCTGGGCCAGCTTCATGAGAAAGATGGGCGAGCCTGGGATCTCACTCTGTACCTGTCGGGGAAGCAGAGACGCCTGATCTTCATGGGGAAACCAGCTCTGGAAGCTTCTGGAAGTTCTCGGGAGAGAACATAAAACAAAAGCAGTGATGTGGATTAGCGTACCCATCCAGGACTCTGCCGATCTCTTTCTTTTATTGTCTCAAAGACATAATATTCTGTGAAGTCCTGATAAGTAAGTAACAAGGTGGGGGAGGGCCCCAGGTGGGGAAGAACAATGAACACGTGCTCTGAGAGATGGCTAATCACAACCCCAGGACATAACGACCTTACAGCCCCTCCTCCAGCACCCCGCTATAAAACCTCCCACTAGCCCTTGCCTCTTTGCGGACAGCCCCTTCTCTGCTGTGCTGCCTGTTGCAATCTTGCAACATATTTTCATACTTCCTCCAATAAATCTGCCTTTTTTAACCTACAACTGTCTTGGTAAATTCCTTTACCATCTGCCCTACCAGCCCTGGATAGTCACTACCTGCAAGATATTCTCTTTTTTTAAGTCAAACTTTGTGAAAATGGTAAAATTTCCCCATGATCACATCCCCTAAAGAAAATGCATTGTTAAGTTTGGCATCCAAACTGGCTTTCTTCTATGCATATAGCGACACATACAGAGAAAGTTTCTTTTAATGAAAATAGGACCAAAACACACTAATCTGTGGTTGTCTTTTTCTTCCACTCACTGCACTTTTTCAGCTAGCTCTCCTGGCTGGAATCTAAGGACAAACTTACTTCATCCTATTAAGAGCTGAAAGGCATTGTTTTAATAGGCATGTCTTCTAGAGATTCTTCAAGACAGCGCGAAAGGAAGTATTCAAACGCAATGATTTCTAAGACAATTTAAGTTTAAAAAAACCATTTGCAATAATGCATGGGATGAACTCACTTATGAAAAAAATAATAAAGCAACTGTATGAATGTCTATGTAAAAGTATTTACAGTGACAGTGCTGAAAAGAGACCCCCTGCCAGATGCTAACAGTGGTTACATCTGAGAAAGCAGAGCTGGAAGGTGATGGGGAAAAGGGTTTTTCCTTTTTCATTCTTTTTTTTTTTCTCAGATGGAGTCTCGCTCCTGTTACCCAGGCTAGAGTGCAGTGGCGCCATCTCTGCTCACTGCAACCTCCACCTTCCGGGTTCAAGCGATTCTCCTGCCTCAGCCTCCTGAGTAGCTGGGACTACAGGCGTGCGCCCCCATGCCTGGCTAATTTTTGTATTTTTAGTAGAGATGGGGTTTCGCCATATTGGCCAGGCTGGTCTCAAACTCCTGACCTCAGGTAATCCACCTGCCTCGGCCTCCCAAAGTGCTAGGATTACAGGTGTGAGCCACTGCGCCCAGGCCCTTTTTTATTCTTAACACATCACTGACTTGATTGACTTTTTACATTAAGAACATATTCATAGTGCACTCATGTAAGTAAAATAAAAAAGCTTGGGGATCTGAGTGCACATGGAGTCCGGGGTATGCGAGAACTCTCTATTCTTTCTGCTCCATTTTGCTGTGACCCTAGAACTGCTCTAATAAATAAAGTCTATTTTTTAAAAAGCAAAAAAGCTTTAAAATCTGTATTACCCCCCAATCCAATATGGAAACCAGGACTGAATCCTGCAACAGGAAAGGGACATTAGTGTGAAAACTGATGAAATTCAATGTAGTCTGCAGTTTACGGAACAGAAAAGTGCCCATGTTAATCTCTTAGTTGCAAAGTTACGTGAAGAATGTTAACGAGTGAAACTGGGTGAAGGGTAGATGTGAACTTTCTGTACTGCTGCTGCAACTTCCCTTTTAATATCAATTCCCTCTCCCACCAAAGTCCCCAAAACACCTGTACACCCCAATAGAGATACCATGGTAGTGAAACTGCTGCTTTATATAACACTCATATATTGCCAAGAGTGGTACAATTAGTAAAACTCTTCTAGAAAGCAATGTACTGACTGACATGTGTTTGAAAGTGCATGTAAAGTGCATGCTATTTAACCAAGTTTTTCTCCCCAAGTCTTTATTGGAGAAAATAATTCAGAAGAAAAAAAAAGAGCTAAGTGTTACTTATAGTACTAAATACCATATTATACTATAGTATTATTGTATAATTATTCATAATAACAAAACTATGGAATAACATATTCCATAGTTTATATGGAAATAAACTAAACATTTAACAAAAAAAGGAAAGGTTTCATAAATAAAGCTATAGCAACATATAAAATACTGAGTAATTATCAAAATAGTTGCCAGGGCTGGAATAACAAAATAACAATATTCATGATCTAGAATTTGGAATATTTTAAATGCAGAACAAAATTTTGTGTAGACTGAATACGACTCTTTAAAATATACATATGAAGAAGGTCTAGAAGAAAACCTAGGAATTTTAAAGTTGTTTTAAGAATGGGAAGATTGTCAGTACAAATATTTTCTAAACATTGCTAATAACAGACATAAGGTTTTAAAAGAGGAAAATTAGCTACCAGTAGTAAATATGCAATTCATTCCTACAGTTACAATTGATTAGGCAGGGCGCAGTGGCTCACGCCTGTAATCCCAGCACTTTGGGAGGCCAAGGCGGGCGGATCACTCAAGGCCAAGAGTTTGAGACCAGCCTGGCCAACATGGTGAAACCCCATCTCTACTAAAAAGACAAAAATGAGCTGGGCATGGTGGCGCACACCTATAATCCCAGCTACTTGGGAGGCTGAGGCACTAGAATCGCTTGAACCTGGGAAGCAGAGGTTGCAGTGAGCTGAGATTGCATCACTGCACTCCAGCCTGGGTGAGAGTGAGATTGTCTCAAAAATAAAATAAAATAGATCATCTAGAAACATTAGAAATACCAAGAGTACTAAAATTTATAAAAATATATAATTCCTCCATAGGCCAACATAGTCACAAACAGCTATTTTGATCCTGTATCTCTGAAATCATTTCTAGATGCATCAATTTATAGACTTGAACTTAAAAGATGCTGTAAAGAGCAACATAAAACCATGGGCTTTTCTGAGTAAAAATGTACACATTTGTTGCAAAATACAATACAACAATACATCAAGCTCCTACAAATGTCTTCTTGACTGTCACAGAATAATGCTAAGAGAAATAATCTGGCAGCCCACAAACAATTCCCAAAGACAGATGCGAAAAGACACAGCAAGAACTGCTCACTTGTCTGAAAAGGATCGGGAAGTCCTCCGCACTCTCAGCCTTCCGGATTCCCTTCCCTCCGCCACCTTCAGAAGCTTTGATCATCAATGGAAAACCAATTTTTTCTGCTGCCTGGGTGCAAAGGACAAACAGACTTCTTTAGAGGTTAGGCAGTTGCCAACTGCTACCAAGACAAAGAGGGGGTTCAGTTCTGGCCCCCTGACCCCCTCAGGCTCTGCATTTACCTCCAAGCCCTCGTCTACATCTTTCACGCAACCCTGGTCATAAACGTCTTCTGGTACACTGATTCTTTTCCCCTGCTGCAGATCATCTTCTGTCCACTCCACTGTCAGGCCTGGAGAGTCACAAAGAAAGCTGATTCCTCCCAAATCAGGGAGAAACACACACAACCCAGAAACCACATGGCCTCTCCCTGCCAACAGAGTGCTAGACCTGGGCTTCTGGACCAGCGGAATGCAGACACATCCCTTCAGTTCCTCACAATGGCTTTTCATTTCCTCAAGAACTAA
Organism: Cacajao melanocephalus; assembly: GCA_963573385.1. NCBI lineage: Eukaryota > Metazoa > Chordata > Mammalia > Primates > Pitheciidae > Cacajao > Cacajao melanocephalus. The sequence continues at coordinate 41,416 of CAUYLG010054607.1, read as the reverse complement.
CCCAACCTTGAATAAGAAATCAAGCTTAAGAAACTAACTGCCAGGCAGGGTGGCTCATGTCTGTAATCCTAGCACTGCGGGAGGCTGAGGTGGGTGGATTGCTTGAGCCCAGGAGTTTAAGAACGTCCTGGGCAACATAGTGAGACCTTGTTGCTACAAAAAAAATTTTTATAATTATCCAGGCATGGTGGCATGAGCCTGTAGTCCCAGCTACTCAGGAGGCTGATGCTGAAGGATCACTTGAGCCCAGGAGGTCAAGACTGCAGTAAGCCATGATCGTGCCACGACAGTCTAGCCTGGGTGACAGAGTGAGACTCTGTCTCAAAAAACAAAATAACAAAAAAAGGAAAGAAACTCAGGCTGAGTCTACCAACAACAACCATATTAATCTAAACCTCCCCCCAAAAAAATCCCAGTTCTACCTTATGGAGTCATTTATATGTGAATAATTATTTTCCAAAACCATGCAAAGATTTAACAAATGAAAACAAATTTTCCATCCCAAATTTAAAATTCAACCTTTAGGGGAAAAAAAAAATCAAATTTAATAGAAAACTTCTGAGACTGTCCTATTTATTTTTTAATTTGTCCTAGAAATTCCATGGTTGTTAGGAATTTATCCTAAGAAAATTATTAAAATGCACACATAAATTTAGCTGTAAGATTATCAAAGCTCCATTCCTTTAAATATTTTTTAAATTAGAAAAAATAAATTGGAAACAACCCGAATTGTTTAACTATGAGGACTGTTGAGTAAATTATGACACATCCATAAGATATAATCCTATGCAGGCATCTTAAATGGTATAAAGTGTATTTTTTACATAGAAAGATATTCATTAGTAGAAAAAAGTCACAAACTAAGAAATGTAAGATGGGTTGTGGTTTCCTTTTAAAAACAGGGTCTCATTACCCAGGCTGGAGTGCAGTGGCGCCATCACAGTTCACTGTAACCTCGACCTCCTAGGCTCAAGCGATCCTCCCACCTCAGCCTCCTGGGTAGCTGAGACTACAGGCATGCACCACCATAACCAGTTAATTTTTTTTTTTTTTACTTTTTATAGAGATGGAGGTCTTGCTATGCTGCCCAGGCTGATCTTGAACTCCTGGCTTCAAGCGATCCTCCCACCTCAGCCTCTTAAAGCACTGGCATTATTACAGGCATGAGCCACTGGCCAAGATCTGTCTTACCTATCTTTCTTTTCTTTCTTTTTTTTTTTTTTAAGAATATGCCTAGAAAAAGGTTGGAAAGGTAGATATCTACAATATAATAAATGTTCAACACTGGATTCAGCACATTCACAGGATTATGAATGATTCCCATTTCTTTTTTGTACCTCTTATATTTTCTAAATTGCCTACAATATATTGTATCACTTGTTTACTAATTTAAAATTTTAAAATATTTTGCTAGTGGGTCATTAGGAAAAATAAAAAAGTAACATTTGTAAGGGAAAGAATTGTTACAAGGCATACTTCTGACACCCCGACTGCTCACATTACCAAGACTGGGCTGAGAAGCTCCCCCAGAGGGAAACTCGGGGTCCCTTACCACTTCCGCTCCAGGGCAGGGTTGGGATCTGTAGAGTCTGGGCCACGATGGTGGAGGCGATCTTATCTCCTAAGGCCCACATGGCCTCACTGGGAGGGCCTGAGGAGTTGGGGACAAGAAAGGAAGCAGAATCTGGTCAGCCACAAGACCCTTGAGGCTGAGTGCTGACCAAGTGCACGGTGGTGGGGCCAGGTGAGGAGCAGATGACAGAGAAAAGTTCTCAGGTCCCAGCTCACATGGAGCTGAACCTCATGTCAGCAAAGAAAAAAAAATGTTAGTGTGCTATTGCGTCAGTCAACTTTCAACACATGTGGACTGTAAACCTGTTGTGAGTTACAACCCAGGCTACAGTGGCATACACAAAATTCACTTTGGAGGGAAGGCAGAAAGCTATATCAAAGAGGTAAGCTAGCAGCTCAAAGAGCTGGACTATAGGTTAGCAAACCCTTTCTATAAAGAGTCAGATGGGAAATATTTTCAGTTTTGCAAACCTGCAGGTCTCTGTCACAATGACTCAACTTTGCCAGTGTAGGGAGAAAGCAGCCGTTGGCAATACATAAATGAATGAGCATGACTGTGTTTTAATAAAACTTTATTTATAAAGGCAAGCCATGGGCCAGACTTGGCCTATGAGCTGTAGTTTGTCCAGTGGGCTGGACCATCAACCTCCAGAGGAATTAAGACTGATAATGAGAGTCCTGGGTGATTGTCAGACAGGACAGATGCCCATATATACTCAGAGCCCACAGACAAAGAAAACGTCAATGGGCATGGGATGCCTGGCTGACCCTCAGGTGAATATCAGATATTGATCTGCACTGAGCTGCTTCACATTTGGGCAAGTCTGCTTTCAGACCCACGGATAAGAAGCAGCAGGATTTATTACATGATAGTAAATGATTCCCGTAAACGACACGAGGACATCAACATAATGACGTATGAAAATCTGTTATATAGGTACCTTCATGTCACGGGGGTTTGTGGTACAGATTATTTCATCACGCAGGTACTAAGCCTTGTGCCCAATAGTTATTTTTTCTGCTTTTCTCCCTCCTCCCACCTTTCACCCTCAAGTAGTGTCTGCTGTTCCCCTCTTTGTGTCCATGTGTTCTCATCATTTAGCTCCCACTTATAAGAAAGAACATGCAATATTTGGTTTCCTGTTCTTTCATTAGTTCTCTAAGACAATGGCCTCCAGCTCCATCCATGTTCCACAAAAGACATGATCTCAGTCTTTGTGATGGCTGCATAGTATTCCATAGTGCATATGTACCACATTTTCTTTATCCAGTCTGTCACTGATGGACATTTAGGTTGATTCCATGCCTTTGCTATTGTGAATAGTGCTGCAATAAACATTTGTGTTCATGTGTCTTTATGGCAGAATGATTTTATATCCCTCTGGGTATGTACCCAGTAACAGGATTGCTGGGTTAAACTGCAGTTCTGTTTTTGGCTCTTTGAGGAATTGCCACACCGCTTTCCACAATGGTTGAACTAATTTACACTCCCACCAACAGTGCATAAGCGTTCCCTTTTCTCCACAATCTCCTCAGAATCTGTTATTTTTTGACTTTTTAATAACAGTCATTCTGACTGGGAAGAAATGGTACCTCCCTACGGTCTCGATTTGCCCTTCTCTAATGATCAGTGATGCTGAGCTTTTTTCATACGCTTGTTGGCTTCCTGTGTGTCTTTCTTTGAAAAGCGGGCAGCTCCTAATTCCATGATTTGGTGGATTAGCTGTGTGCCCTCCCACCCTGGGACTCACTCACTCCTCACAATGAAAGTGTGAGGTAGAAATCAAAGAGCCTCCGCTTTACAGGACAGGAGTAGAAAGAAGGTCAGATCCAACGGAGTGTCCCAGCAATGCCCCAATTCCCATGTATCTGGTGGGGACACACTCTACCTAAGAAAGCAACTCCATTCTTGCACAGCAGCTCCGGAAGTTTAGGGTTTTCAGAAGCATGGCCCCAGCCAGCCCACACCGCCTGCAAACACAGAAAGGGGTGAGCAACAACCTTCCTTCAAGAATATGCCTCCCAGCAGGGTGCAGTAACTCACGTCTGTAACCCCAGCACTTTGGGAGGCTGAGGCAGGAGGATCACTTGAGCCCAGGAATTCGAGACCAACCTAGGCAACATGGCGAGATCCTGTCTATAAAATTTTTTTTAAAAAAAGAATATGCTTCCCATCACCAAAACACTCTTTTCTGTGTTATACGAGCCCAGGAATTTGGAGCCTTGAACCTGGACCCTCTACCCCTAGTGAACCGTGGAACTGAACTGTTCTAGAACCCAGGAGCATCATCCCACTGTGGGCACACTTGCACACCCTGGTCCATTTACCTGCACAGGGATTCTCTTGGCAATGTCCACAATCAGCTCTACGTTGGCATAGTTGTTGTTATTGGGCCCTCCCGGGACAGGGACGTACTGATCCGCCATCTTGATGTACTCTGAAATTCAATGGGAGGGAGAAGGAAAGCACTGATGAGAGACTAACGTCAACGGCCGAACATTTCAAGATGCGACTGCGCACAGCCATGGAAAGCAGAACCATGTAGATTTTTATGGCAACAATGGACAAACATGTATGAAAACATAAAGAAAAGGCCAGGCGCGGTGGCTCACACCTGTAATCCTAGCACTTTGGGAGGCCGAGGCGGGCAGATCACCTGAGGCCTGGTCTTCAAGACCAGCCTGGCCAACATGGTGAAACCCTATCTCTACTAAAAATACAGAAATTAGCTGGGTGTGGTGGCGGGCACCTATAATCCAAGGTACTCAGAAGTCTAAGGCGGGAGAATCACTCGAACTCAGGAGGTGGAGGTTGCAGTGAGCCAAGATCACGACACTGCACTCCAGCCTGGGTGACAGAATGAGACTCCGTTTCACTAAAAAAAAAAAAAAAGTTTAAAGAAAATGAAATATGACTTTAATTACATGAAACAGCTGTTATCTCTGGACCAGGCCTGGAAGGCCTAAAAGAGAACAAAAAAAGAAGGAAGTAACCTATCAACAGATTGGGATTAGAGATGAGTTTTAAAAAAATTTCCTATTTAAAGTTTATCTTAATATTGTTTTACCATTAAATAATAAAATAGGGTTGGGAATGCTGGTGCCTGCCTGTCATCCCAGCACTTTGGGAGGCTGAGGCCAGAGGATTGCTTGAGGCCAGGAATTCAGACCAGTTTGGGCAATACAAGGAGACGTTGTCTCTACAATTAAAAAAAAAAAAATCCAAAAAAAAGCAGCCAGGAATGGTGGTGTGTGCCTATAGTCCCAGCTACTTGAGAGGCTGAAGCAGGTGGATCACTTGAGCCTGGAAGGTGGAGGCTGAAGTGAGCTGTGATCATGTCGCTACACTCCAGCCCTGGGCAACAGAGCAAGACCCTGTCTCAAAAAAAAACCTAAAGCAAACAAACAAATATACAATCTGAGTTTTAAATTATTGTAAAAAAAACAAAAACCATAAACTTTATCATCTTAACCATTTTTGAGTATACAGCTCAATAGTGAAGTATATTTATATCGTGAAGCAAATCTCAGAACTTTTCCATTTTACAAATCTGAAACTCTGTACTCATGAACACCACCCTTTTTCTCCCTCCCTGAAGTCCCTGGAAGCCAACAATCTACTCTCTCTCCCTCTCTACAAACTGCACTGCTCTGGTTACCCCTTATACATGGAATCATGCAGTATTTGTCTTTCGGTGACTGGTTTATTTCACTTTTTGTGACCAGCACAATGTCCTCAAGGTTCATCCACGTTGTAACACATGACAGGATTTCCTTCCTTTTTAAAGCTGAACAGAATACCATGTTTTGATTTTAAAATACTCCTGCTCTTTAAGCCAGAAATTCCACATCTAGGAGGATGTCCTTAAAAAAACCACACATTGGCCGGGTGCGGTGCCTCATACCTGTAATCCCAGCACTTTGGGAGGCTGAGGTGGGGGGATTATCTGAGGTCAGGAGTTCAAGACCAGCCTGGCCAACATGGTGAAACCCCATCTCCACTAAAAATACAAAAATTAGCCGGTCATGGTGACACATGTCTGAGGTCCCAGCTACTTGGGAGGCTGAGACACAAGAATTGCTTGAACCTGGAAGGTGGAGGCTGCAGTGAGCCAAGATCATGACATTGCACTGCAGCCTGGGTGACAGCAAGACTCTATCTCAAAAAAAAAAAAAAACAAAAAAAACAAACAGCAACAACAACCCACACGTCAATGAGGCCAAGGTCAAAGAACAGCCACTGAGCAGTGTTTTGAACTAGGAAAAGTTAGACCCGATCCAAACACAGGGGTTGGGATATCTGTACTATGGAATTTGCTAAGATCCTGAACTTGAACAATGGGGCACTTTATATGCAAATACAGAAAGAAATCCCAGAGCAGTTGTTCTTCCCGGCCTTCCTGCCCCCTATGTTTCTCACACACAGAAGTCTCGGCCAATGGGGAGATCCCAGAGACGACCAAGTGAGCAACCAGACAGGCTTCCTGTCCTCGTCCAGTTTCTCCTTTATGTTGGAGAAGATAAACAAGAAAATAAACACGATAGTTAAAGACTCACGTCAGTGCTGGAAAGAAAATAAATGAAGTTCTCTCAGAGAGATGCAAAGATCATGTTGAGACCTACAGGTTGGGTGGGGAGGGAGTCCACTGCACAAAGGGCTTCAGCCTCCTGAATAGCTGTGGCTACAGGCACATGTCACCATACCCGGCTAATTTTTAGGGGACATTTTAGTAGAGATGGGGTTTTGCCATGTTGGGCAGACTGGACTCAAAACTTCTGGCCTCAAGTGATTCACCCACCTCGGCCTCCCAAAATGCTGGGATTACAGGCATGAGCCACTGTGCCTGGCCCTGAGTTATGTTTTTAGTTTTATGTTGTTTTGTTTTGTTTGAAACAGAGTCTCACTCTGTTTCCCAGGCTGGAATGCAGTGGTGCAATCACAGCTCACTGCAGCCTAGACCCCTTGGGCTGAAACGATCCTCCCACCTCAGCTTCCAGAGTAGCTGTGACTACAGGTGCATGCCACTATGCGCAGCTAATTTTTTTATTTATATTTTATGTAGAGACAGAGTCTTATTATGTGGCCCAAGCTGGTCTCAAACTCAAGGGCTCAAGCAATCCTGCCGCCTCACTGCCCTAAAGTGCTGGGATTACAGATGCAAGCCACTACTCTGGCCAAGGCTTTTGTTTTTAACAATCTTCAGAAAACACAGCAGAATAAGTTATGTTTTTAAAAGGTCACTTTGGCTGCTGTGGGGAGTAGGGCCTATAAAAGGATAAGACTGTTCAGGAAAAAAAGTAAATCATCCAACAGTTATTTACAGAATGACTCATTATAATAAACAGGCAAATGAGCAGAAGAATGAACCAATGACCGAAATACAAGTACATACACCTGCAGGAAAAGAAACAGACCCCGATCTGCTAGAACGCAGATGTTTCTCAAAGATGGGATTTCCTCTCTGCACGTCAACCACCTGCATTTTTGCAAGGCACATGGGTCGTTCTTGATGTCAGCAGACATTTTAATTAAATGAAGAAGGAAGGACAAATAAACAGACTCATGAGAGGTCCTGACCGTCTGAAGTCCAGGATGGACTTGCCTGGGCACAGGGGAAGGAGGCGAGGGCAGGCAAGGATGGGGCGTGGCGGGGGGAGAGGGTCCAGGCCCAGGTACCTGCATTGGCCTTGAGGTCCTCAGGGGTCACCATCACAACAAACCGGATGGCCCGCTCATTTCGGAACATCTCGTATGCCCACCTGCGGATGGAGCGCATGCACTTCACGGCGGCGATCCCGTTGTTGGCAATAAGCACCTGCAACGGAAGATGAGGGAGGAGCCGGAGATGCACATCTACCTGCGCTAGGGGTCGCCTGCTCCCCCGAGTCCACCTCACAGCTCAGAGCCTCCTGCTGCCCCAGCAGCACACCACTCCTCTTGGTATTTCTAGGCATTTCTATGGCACACAGCCCGGCACAGAGCAGGCGCTCAATGTCTGCCGGCCGCATGAATGCATCATCAAATGGATGGATGAATGGATGGGTAGGTGGGTGGATGGATGGATGGATGGATGGACGAATTATATATATATATATATATATTTTTTTTTTTTTGAGATGGAGTCTCACTCTGTCGCCCAGGCTGGAGTGCAGTGGTGTGATCTCAGCTCACTGCAAACTCCACCTCCTGGGTTCAAGCAATTCTCCTGCCTCAGACTCCAGAGTAGCTGGGATTACAGATGCGCATCACCATGCCTGGCTAATTTTTATATTTTTAGTAGAGATGGGGTTTTGCCATGTTGGCCAGGATGGTCTTGAACTCTTAACCTTGTGATCCACCCACCTCGGCCTCCCAAAGTGCTGGGATTACAGGTGTGAGCCACTGTGCCCAGCCTTTTTTTTTTTTTTTGAGGCAGAGTCTTGCTCTGTTACCCAGGCTGGAGTGCAGTGGTGCAATCACAGCTTACTTCAGCTTCAACATTCCAGGCTCAAGTGATCCTCCCACCTCAGCCTCCCTAGTAGCTGGAACTATGGGTGTGCACCACCACATCCTGCTAATTTTTGTATTTTTTGCAGAGACAGGGTTTCATCATGTTGCCCAGGCTGGTCTTGAACTTGAACACAAACCCAGGCTGGGCTCAAATGATCTGCCCAACTCAGCCTCCCAAAGTGCTGGGATTACAGGCATGAGCTATTGTGCAGAGCCCAATGAATAACTTTTTTTTATTCCTTTGATTTCATCGTGATCATCCTTAACACTTAACAGTGTTTTACAGTACAATATGTTTTACCTGCCTCATTTCATGTCATCCTCACAACAGTCCTTTGAAAGAGGTTTCACTATTATTTCTATTTGGGGGTTAAACTATTAAAACTCAGAGGAGTTAACGCACCTGCCCCAGGTCACACAGTGGAGTGAGGACTTGAACCTTCCACAGTCTCACCTGTTCTCTGAACTGCCCTCCATGGCTGTCTATGCATTCTAAAGGTTAAAGGTCTTAGTTGCGGTAAGGAAAAACAGTGGTCAATGCTGGCTGTCTTCAACCACAGACAGCAACAACTGGTTTCAATTCCCAGTTTTGTCATGAACTTGCTGTGTGGCCTTGTTGTACCTCTTCATGTGGACGTAAAGCTCAGAGAGGGAAACACCCCTTCCCTCTCTGAGCTTTACGTCCACATGAAGAGGTACAACTGGCCAATCTCCTAGCCATGTCTCTAAAAACTAAAGCCAAAGATCTAGTTTTTTGTTGTTTTCTTTGTTTTGTTTTTTTGAGACAGGGTCTCTGATATGGCTTGGCTGTGTCCCCACCCACATCTCAACTTGAATGGTAGGTCCCATAATCCCCATGTGTCATGGAAGGGACCTGGTAATTGAACTATGGGGGTGGTTACCTCCATGTTCTATGGTAGTGCATGAGTTCTCACGAGATCTGATGGTTTTATACGGGGCTTTACCCCTTTTGCCCGGAACTTCCCCTTGCTGGCACCTTGTGAAGAAGGATGTGCTTGCTTCCTCTTCCACCATGACTGTAAGTTTCTTGAGGCCACCCCAGCCATGCTCAACTGTGAGTCAATTCAACCTCTTTCCTTTCAAAATTACCCAGTCTCAGGTATGTCTTTATTAGCAGTGTGAGAACAGACTAATACAGTCTCTGTCATCCAGGCTGCAGTGCGGTAGTGAAATCATAGTTCACGGCAGCCTCAACCCTTCCAGTTCAAGTGATCCTCCTGACTCAGCCTCCTGAGTAGCTGGGACTAAAGGCATGCACCAGCACACTCATCTAATTGTTTTATTTTTTGTAAAGATGGGGTCTTGCTATGTTGCCCAGGCTGGTCTCAAACTCCTGGGCTCAAGCGATCCTCCTACCTTGGCCCCGCAAAGTGCTGGAATTATAGATGTGAGCCACCGTGCCCAGCCCTTAGTTTTCTTGTTTAAAAAAAAAATTTAGGCATATGGCTTCAAAGCTTGACTTACATAGAAATTTATTCATTTTAAGGCCTCCTTCAGTGCTGTCTAATCTTCAAGATGGCCCTAAAGGGTAAGTCTCATTAGAGGTTTGAGATGTGATCACCTGTTTCACAGAAGGGGAACCTGAGCCCAGATCTCACAACCCATGAGTGGCAGCACTAGAATTTGACCTCAGGGTTTCTGGTTCAGGTGAAACGTTCTTTCTACCCTGTCAAAATTGCCTCTTGGGAAGAGATGATGAAATGGCTGGGCTCTGGCTTTCTCAGTTGATTACCAAAGCAAGGCTTGGTCAAGAGGGAAGGTCTTAGATGATCCAAGGATAACCCAGTTACCCTTGGCCCCATACATTCAGCACAACAAATGTGGGAGCACCATGGGGGAGAGGCTGCTGCAGGCCAGCTTGTGGCTCTAATCCCCGCAGCAGCAGCTTTCCCATGACGAGTGTAGAAGAGAAGGCAAGCCAAGGTCAACTCCTAGGCCAGAAAGTGCAACAGTTCCAGGTTGAGGCCTTCTGCAGCTGCCCAAACCTCTGGGCTCCCGAGAATTCCATGCTAGCCACCAAGTGGGCTGGGTGCAAAACAGTCTCCTGGTGAGTGTGACAAAAATGCAGCTTCTGGATCTCCACCCAGGAGAGTTTAAATCCAAGGGTCTGGAGCAGGGGGAAGGAATCTGCATTTTCAATCATTAAGACTAGTGGTAAAGGCCAGGTATGGTGGCTCATGCCTGTAATCCCAAGACTTTAGGAGGCCAAAGCGGGAAGATCACTTGAGCCCAGGGGTTCAAGACCAGGCTGGGCAACGTAATGAGACCCCTGTCTCTAGAAAAATAAAAAACAAAATTAGCGGAGCACAGTGGTGTACACCTATAATCCCAGCCGCTCAGGAGGCTGAGGCAGGAGGATCACTTCAGCCCAGGAAGTCAAAGCTGCAGTAAACTATGATTGTACCACTGCACTCTAGCCTGGGCAACAGAGTAAGACCCTATCTCTACAAAAATTATAACAACAACAAAAAAAATGACCAGTGGCAGCCAGGTTTGGGAACCTGCGTCCTGTGTGAGTCTCTATCACTCAATACTGCACTTAGTATGCTGGGTTGAGGGTGGGCGTTCTGGAGCCCAGCTCCACCACTGGACAAGCAATCTCCCCTCTCTAAGCCTCAGTTTCCTCATCTATAAAACAATACCCACTGACCAGGCTGAGGGAATGGCTAAATGAGATACAATGATGTAAAGCAGGCGACAGGATACCTACCCCGGCACAGGCCCTCAATCAATGGCAGCTGCCACTGACACTGTTATTATTTTTATGACCCTGTCCTACAGTAAAATGGAAAAGAACAAGGTCTTACAGCCAAGCTGACCTGGGTTCAAATCCCAGCTGTACCTCCCACTAACAACTTGACCTTGGACAACCAACATCAAATCTCTGAATGCTAGTTTCTCCATGAATACAATCATCAAGCAGTATGTATGTAAGACCCAGGGCCTTATGCAGATGGAATAGGAGACAATGTGAAAAGCCTTCAGAACTGGCAAATCACAGCTACCTCCCTTTCCTTACTGCCATTCTAGTAAGTGAGTCTCCTCTCCTTGAGGCAGCTGTGAACCTCAGGAATGCAGAGCTGGGCTTGTGCTTCCCATCCAGTAACCTAGAAAGCGGCCCTGTTCCCAAAAGCACCCAGAGTTCTTTGCAGGAGCTTCCTGACTACGCCCAGAGGTCTCAGTCTCCCCATCTGTGAATGGGGGCGATGCACCTGCTGCATTGGGCTGTTGTGAGAATGAAAAGTTCACCAAGTCAAGCACCCAGCATTAGGTGTCACAAGAGGGTGGCCTTCACCCCATTTCTGCAGCAGGCAGAGTGAACCTGAACCCAATTCTCCCACCTCCAGCTGAGAGGAGGGGTCCCAGCACCCCAACCTGACCCCACCCAGAGTATTGAGACCCATCTGTACCTTCTCGATGACCCGATCCCCCCCAAAGCGTGTGACAAACTCAGCAGGAGAAGCCACGGTAAAGTCTCTGTGCAGGTCCAGCTTCTTGTGTTCCCGTCCCCTCTTCACCAGGTGGAGTCCTGACATGCTCGGCCTGCAGAGTAAGAAAGAGGGACAGATGTGCATGAGGGAAGAAGCCCGGAAGCCTCGGGGAGGATGGAGGACTCAGAGCTCAGCACCTGTAAAACCAGTGGAGCAGAAGAGCCGAAGCGCACCAGACCCCCTCTGCTTAACACTTGCTGTCCAGAGCCCCTGAAGCAATTTACAAGGAGGCTCAAGGGCAGGAAGCGCCTTCTCTTTTTTTTTTTTTTTTTTTTAAGATGGGATCTCACTCTGTCACCCAGGCTGGTATGCAGTGGTACAATCGCGGCTCACTGCAGCCTTGACCTCCTTGAGTAGCTGGGATCACAGAAGTGCACCACCAAGCCTAGCTATTTTTAAATATTTCTGTAGAGATGGGGTCTCACTATGTTGCCCAGGCTGGTCTTAACTCTTGATGTCAAGTGACATCAAAGCCTCTCAAAGCACTGGGATTACAGGCGTGAGCCACTGTACCCGGCTGAAAGCACCTTAAGAGGCCAGCTAAGGCCAGCACACCAACTAGAAGGAGCAGTCTCTCTACCTGTCCCAAGCTGAATGTTTGGGTTTTTAGTCCTAAGTTAATTTTTACTTTACATGCCCATCATGTAGGAGTCCAAACGATACTAAAAAACTTATCACAAGGGTGAGAGTTTTATGATCAGGGAAAAAGTCCAGACATTCTCATCGTTCAGACTTGTTACACGGTTTTAATACCTTTCATGTACTTTTCTGCATTTTTATTTCAGAAGTTTTTTAATTTTATTTTTTGTAGAGACGGGGTCTCACTTTGTTGCCCAGGCTGGTCTTGAACTCCTGGCTTCCAGCGACCCTCCCAACTTGGCCTTCCAAAACACTGGGATTACAGGCATGAGCCACCACGCCCAGCCCACAAAATTTCTTTGGAAAACTGAAAACAATTTTTTAAATGTTTAACAAACAAAACAGGCTTCCTGCCCTGTCCTTCCACACCAGAGGAAATTGATGCTGATGTTTTCTCGCAATTACACAGAATATGTGTGCACAATCTTGTGAGTCATCCACGTGGGAGAGCATCTATGGCCTTCCCCTCCTGAGAGAAGTGAACTCAGTTCTCTCACACAGCCACCCCATCGGCTCACCTCCACCAGCTGGTCAATACCACAGAAGGCTACCGTAAGTTGGCAAACTGGGTACTCAGTGTTTTACTAGTTTCTGATCCTTATTCACACATGAGAGCCGCAGTGTACCAGATTTTAGTTCCTTTCTTTTTGCCTTTTCCTGGAGTTTGTGATTTTTTTCCTTCACTCACCCCACTCCTCCTAATAGATTCCCAATACACATAAGATAATTGATCAGGCCACATGTGGTGGCTCATACCTTTAATTCCAGCACTTTGGGAGGCCAAGATGGGAGGAATGCTTGAGCCCAGGAGTTCGAGACCAGCCTGGGCAACATAGCAAGACCCCATCTCATTTAAAAAAAAAAAAAAAGGCAATTGATCAGTTCTGTTTTTTCCACTGGTGACATCTCTCCTGGAGGCCTCTGTTCTCCTTTCATCAGTAATGGCTGTCCTCTAGGCCCCTACATCACCATCATTTTAGGGCTTCCCTTGGCTGACATCCCTAGAATTCCCTTTGCCTTTCCTTGGGGTTGGATTCCTAATTTGGGGGACTGGGCAGCTCATCTCTCTTGGTAGACTCCCTTGTTTTTCTGGGGCATATCCTCCAGTAGTTTCATCTACTTAACAAGATGGTAAAATGGCAGGGTGCATGACAGTGATGACCTCAATTTCCCTGCCCTGTTCCTGGCTGGGCTTCCTCATCACCATTGCCCTGGAAATTCCCTTTGAGTCTATGTTGGATCTCCTATGTCTTGTCTCCTGTGTGTTGCTCTTCTTTGGTTTACCCTCTGGTTTCAGTGGAAGACATCCTCAAGTAGCTTTCTAAGAAAGGTTATTCAGGACCATGCATGGTGAATCATGCCTATAATCCCAGCACTTTGGAAAGCTGAGGAGGAAGAATCTCTTGAACCCAGGAGGTGGATGTTGCAGTGAGCCGAGATCGCGCCACTGCACTCCTGCCTGGGCCAAAGAGTCAGATTCCATCTCAAAAAAAAATTTTTTTTAATTAGCTGGGCATGGTGGCACCTTCCTGTAGTCCTAGCTACTCAGGAGGCTAAGGTAGGAGGATTGCTTGAGTGCAGGAGGTCCAGGCTGCAGTGAGCTAGGACTGCACCATTTCAGTTCAGCCTTTCTCCTGCCCTCACATTCAACCTTACCACTTGGCTATGTATGAAATGCTAGGAGAGGCCAGGCACAGTGGCTCACGCCTGTAATCCCAGCACTTTGGGAGGCTGAGGTGGGTAGATCACTTGAGGTCAGGAGTTTGAGACCAACCCGGCCAACAGAGTGAACCCTATCTCTACTAAAAATACAAAAACTAGCTGGGCACGGTGCTGAGCATCTGTAACTCCAGCTACTTGGGATACTGAACCAGGAGAATCGCTTGAACCCGGGACATGGAGGTTGCCGTGAGCTGAGATCGTGCCACTGCACTCCAGCCTGGGAGACAGGGCAAGACTCTATCTCAAAAAAAAAAAGAAATTCCAGGAAGGAAAACCTTCAGAGTTTCAGAAGCCTTGTGCCATTGTGTTGTGGCTTCCGAAGTCTGCTAGAACAAGAGTAATTATGATCCTTGATCCTTTGTAGGGGACCTGTTTTTTCATATTCAGATGCATATAGGAGATTCCCTCTGTCCCCAGAATTCTGTGAGTTCGCAGTGATGGGCTCAGGTGTGTGTCTGCTTCCACCAATGAGGCTGCACATCTCTCAGGCCTTCTCAACCTGGGAATTTGTCTTCAAATACTTCCTTGATAGGCTGAATACGGTGGCTCACACCTGTGATCCCAACACTTTTGGAGGCTGAGGTAGGCAGATCACTTGAGGTCAGGAGTTCAAGACCAGCTTGGCCAACATGGTGAAACCCTGTTTCTACTAAAAACACAAAAATTAGCCAGGCATGTGTGTCTGTAATCCCAGCTACTCGGGAAGCCGAGGCAGGAGAATCACTTGAACCCAGGAGGCGGAGGTTCCAGTGAGCCGAGATTGCGCCACTGCACTCCAGCCTGGGCAATAGAGACTCCGTCTCAAAAACCAACAACAACAACAAAAATACTTGCTTGATGATGTCCTTGCCTCTTTTCTCTCTATTCTTTTGCCAAGTCCTCTTATTTGGATATTGAAATTCCTACACTGGCCTACTGGTTTATGTACTTTTCCCCTCTCCTATTCTCTCTCTTTTTCTACTCTCTGGTTGATTTTCTCAGCCTCATCTTCCGACCATTCAGTGGAGTTCTTCATTTCTGCTCTCATGTTTTGAATGTCTACAAGCTTGTTTCTGGCCTGCAAATGTTGCCTTTGTTATAGCATCCTCTTCCTGTGAGAGCAACATCCTGTCTGACCTCAGCGAGGATATTAATTAGAGCTTTTTAAAGTTTTCTTCTCCAGCGTGGTTTCTGGTTCTTCCAAGCTTCCTGCGTCTGCTGGTTTGGACCTTGACTTCCATGTGAGAAACTGAACCTCAGGCCTGGACACGGTGGCTCACGCCTGTAATCCCAACACTTTGGGAGGCCGAGGAAGATGAATCACCTGAGGTCAGGAATTCGAGACCAGCCTGGCCAAGATGGCGAAACCCTGTCTCTACTAAAAATACAAAAAATTAGCCAGGCATGATGGCGCCCACCTATAATCCCCACTACTGAGGCAGGAGAGAATCGCTCGAACCTGGGAGGCGGAGGTTGCAGTGAGCTGAGATTGCATCATTGCACTCCAGCCTGGCCAACAAGAGCAAAACTCCATCTCAGAAAAAAAAAGAAAAAGAAAAGAAAAGAAAAATAAACTGGACCCAAAAATTAGGGATGCCTTGGTTCCACCCTTGTGACTACAAGTGAAAAGAGAATCTCTGAGACTGTGGTGGACGTGGTTGACCCTGAGCTCAATGTAGGGTTAGGTGGGAGGGGCTATGTATTGGGAATCCCCGGAGTCAGTATCTTCAGTGTCTTTCTCTCTTGCTGGCCAGATTCCCCAGGGAGAAGTTTTCCAGTCTTCTGCCTGAACAGTAAAGGTCAGCCAGGAGCCCCAGGGCGGTGGGAGTGGGGCGATGGGGAAGGTCTGAGCCTATACAGACCCTTACCTTCTGATATGAGACACAGGCCCATGCCCTCAACTGTGCCTGTCCATCCCCTGTCCCAAGACCCTCTACATGTCCCTTTGAACTGCCTGCCTTCTGTTGGGGTTGAAGTGGACAGCCCCCGCACAGGAGACAGGGCAGAGGATCTGGGAGTCTTCCACCCAGTCCTTCTCATTTTGGCACCCTCCTTACCCCTCAGCTCCAGAGGCATCCCTTGCTACCAGCCACCATGCCTTTTGGGGGTTCTGTGGTGCAGATGGGCAGGGGTCCCCAACTTTCCTCACTGCTTAAGCCTTAAGCCAGTGACCACTCATTCATCTACTTTCCGGCTTCTAAACAGTCAATGCTAGGCTGAGCACAGTGGCTCACGCCTGTAATCCCAGCACTTTGGGAGGCCAAGACGGGCTGATCACTTAAGGTCAAGAGTTCGAGACCAGTTTGGCCAACATGTTGAAATCCCATTCCAATTAAAAAAATACAAAAAGTAGCTATGCATGGTAATGCATGCTTGTAGTCCTAGCTACTTGGGAGGCTGAGGTACGAAATCACTTGAACCCAGGAGGCAGAGGTTGCAGTGAGCTGAGATCGCACCACTGCACTCCAGCCTAGCTGTGTGTGTATGCGTGTGTGTGTATATATATATATATATTTTTTTTAAATAAGTAAAAGGTTGATGCTAATCTCTCCTTCTGCTCTTCCAGGCTAGATAGACGGGTTGCTACTGCTATTGTTTGCTGGAGTTTTGATAGGAGCCGAATCAGGCGTGCACATTCAGCTGACTCTCTTAAGCTGGCAGTGGTATAGCCAGGCTGGGATCCATCTACCAGGAATGAGGTCAGAGGTGAACCACCCAGAGGTGTGTCTAGCAACTGGGTTATCAAGCATCTTGATAGTGCTGGGCTGAGGGGTTCAGAGGTACAAAAGGTGGGGTGAGAAACTGACCAATCTCAAACACCACCACCAGCATGCCACCATCTACTGTCTAGACAGTGAAGAGCAAAGTCAGAAGCAAAGAAGTAGACGGCAAAGAGGAATTCCATTTTACAGACGGGCAACCGAGGCCCAGCCAGGCAAAGGTGGTCACTTGGCAAGTCTTCTCATCACACTAGGCCTTCCCTTTCATGGGACATGGTAGAAATAGTGGGTGCTGTACCAGCCTATGATCAATACAGCTCTCCATAAGAAAGGCCTTCTGTAAGACCATAGTCTGCTACATGGCTGTAATCCCAGCTACTTGGGAGGCTGAGGCACAAGAATCACTTGAACCCGGGAGGCGGAGGTTGTAGTGAGCCAAGATCACACCACTGCACTTCAGCCTAGGCAACAGAGTGAAACTCTACCTCAAAAAAAAAAAAAGGAGAATTTTATTTATTTACAAAAAGAGTCAGATGCAACCCAAGGGACATCATTTGCAGACAGATCCCTGATTTAGGGGGGGAAATGCTAAAATATTAACAGCCATTATCTGTTTGCTATGTTTTAAAAAATTTTCTGCATGATGTGTTATTTTCAAAAGGAAAAAAGCTATTAATTTTTTAACAGGAACACCCAAAGCTACAGCCATTCCAGTATTCCTTGGGCAAAGAACTGTTTCCCCATCTGTAAAACGGGGATAATAACACATACTTCATTCCTAAGTCAAGACATAGAAATAAAGGGTAAATAAGGTTCGGAGGATGAATTAAGTCAAGACCTAGAGAGTAAAAGATGGTGTTGGTGCACAATAAGTGCTATACTATCACTCAGTGCAGCGATGCAGAGATACTGCTGATCTCCTAACCTAACCAGGAAGAGTAGCAGGCCACTCATCTGCTCCAGGCTCCATGAAGCCCACAGCCCACTCCCTACTCATCCACGCTCCCCATTCTTTTTTTGTATACATTTAGGTGGTACAAGTGCTGTTTTGTTACGGGGATATATTATGTAATGATGAAGTGTGGACTTGTAGTGTAACCATCACTCAAATAGTATACCTGGTATCCACTAGGTAGTATTTCATCCCACTCTTCACCCTTCCAAGTCTCCACTGTTTATTGTTCTATACTCTACATCCACGTGTACACACTATTTAGCTCTCACAGTGAGAACATATGGTATCTGACTTTCTGAGTTATTTCATTTAAGATGATGGCCTCAGCCGGGTGCCATGGCTCACACCTATAATCCCAGCACTTTGGGACGCTGAGGCAGGTGGATCCCTTGAATCCAGGAGTTAGAGACCAGCCTGGGCAACACGGCAAAACTCCATCCCTAACAAAAATTCAAAAATTAGGCAGTCTCATAAGCTTTAATTATTTAATATAATAATAAAATTAAATAAAAAAATGAATGTCCTTCAGTTCCATCCATGTTGCTGCAAAATACATGATGTCATTCTTTTTTGTGGCACAGTATTCCTTGGTGTGTGTACGTGTACATGTATGTACACGTACACACACACGTATCTATACATACACACATATCCATACGTGTATATACGTACACGTAATATGAATATATTCACAAATATATGGATATGTACACATGTAATATGAATATATCCACACACATATCCATATATGTGTGAATGTATTCACATTATATATACATATACAGAGATAGATACATGTACATATATACAACACACACACACACACACACACACACACACACACAGGAATACTACCAAGCCACTAAAAAAATTATATATACATATATACACGCACACACATATATATATATACATACATACACACACCAAATTTTCTTTATCTAATCATCCGCTGATGGACACTTAGGTTGATTGCATATCTTTGCTACTGTGAATAGTGCTGTGATAACTATACAGGTGCGGGTGTCTTTTTGATATAATGATTTATTTTATTTATTTATTTATTTATTTTATTTTTTGAGATGGAGTCTCGCTCTGTCGCCCAGGCTGGAGTGCAGTGGCATGATCTTGGCTCACTGCAACCTCCACCTCCCAGGTTCAAGCAACTCTCCTGCCTCAGCCTCCTGAGTAGCTGGAATTACAGCACCCACCACCATGCCCGGCTAATTTTTGTATTTTTGGTAGAGATGGGGTTTCACCATGTTGGCCAGGCTGGTATCAAACTCCTGACCTCAAGTGATCCACCTGCCTCAGCCTCCCAAAGTGGTGAGCCACCGCGCCCAGCCTCCATGCTAATTTTATTGTTTTCAACCAATCATGTTAAGATTCTCCCAACGAAAAGAGAATCTGACCTAGCGATTTCTTTTCCTTCGTGTACATACCCAGTAGTGGGATTGCTGGTGAGACTGGCAGATCTATTTTTAGTTCCTTGAGAACTCTCCAAACTATTTTCCGTAAAGGTTTACTAATTGGCATTCCCACCCACAGCCGCACTCTTTGTTCTGTCCACGACCTTCCCTGACTGCTGGCTTGATCCTTCAGCTTCAGAAAGTCTGAAACATCCCATTTGTACACACACAAACGTTAAAACTCTAGCAATCTGACCTAAAGCACAACAATGATAAACTTCATTTTGTGGCCTAGGGGACAAAAAAAAAAAAAACATTCTTGGCCACCATGTTGATTTCAGAACTGGTGACAGAGCCCCTCCATCAGGCAGGCCACGAGTCCATTACCGCAGGCTAGGCAAGCAAAGACACAAAGCTGCCGGACTCTGTCTCCAGGCAAGTGGCTATTTTAATTCTTTTTCAAAAAGCTGGAAGCCAAGCAACACTGGCTGCAGAGGGCTGACCTTCAGCCAGCGTTTGCTCCCACTGAAGGAGGATCGTCGTTAAGTGCCATGCCTTTGTCCAATGGGAAGCCCTGTCCTTATACAGCAGGGCAAGGGTGAGAGCTGAAATGTTTCAAGGTGACTTTGGAAATGACTTCAGGTACAATCAACAACAGAGGTGTCAGCCAAACACCAAATACAGTCAGCTGCCGGAGCACAAGACCAGGCAGAATAGTATTGAGAATGGAGGAAATAAACATTCTCAATTTGCCCACCATGGACTGGGCACAGGGGGCTTCTCAGTGAATCACCATAGCCCTATGTGGAGGAGGCTGTCATCTCCAGGTCACGAAGAGGAAACTGAAGTTCAGAGAGGACCATTTACCTCCAGTTACACAGCAGGCAAGTGGCAGAGCCCTGTTTCTAATCCAGCTCTATCTGACCTCAGAATCTAACTTCAAGGCAGAAAGACAATCTGAGATAAATGGAAGCACCTCTATTAATTGGACTTTTAATACATGTATTACACATATGCCCTCTTATATTGCCTCGCAAATAAGAGGCAAACAGGTATAACGCTGAGTTCTCTCTTTTTTTTTTGAGTCTAGCTCTGTCGCCCAGGCTGGAGTGCAGTGGTGCGACGTTGGCTCACTGCAACCTCTGCCTCCCGGGTTCAAGCGATTCTCCTGCCTCAGCCTCCCGACTAGCGGGACTATAGGCACCTGCCACCATGCCCAGCTAACTTTTATATATTTAGTAGAAACTTTATATGTTTAGGTTTTACCACATTGGCCAGGCTCGTCTCGAACTCCTGACCTCAGGTGATCTGCCTACCTCGGCCTCCCAAAGTTTTGGGATTATAGGCACGAGCCACCACACCTGGCCCTGAGTTCTTAAATTTTGCTCCCCAGGGAGCAATACCTGGAGATATTTTTTGGTTGTCACAACTTGGGGGATGTGCTGCTGGCATCTAGTGGGTGGAGACCAGAGATGCTGCTCAATGCCCTACAATGCATGGGACAGCCCCAGGTGTCCACAGAGCCGCAGTTTAGAAACTCTCATAGACTGCAGCCATCCTCCTAGGCTTCAAAGCCAGAATCTACTACTTATAACCTGTAGAATCCTGGGTAAGTTACTTCAACACTCTGTGCCTCAGTTTCCTCACAGGTTGAAATTAACAGCTTCTCCCTGGGCCTAGCCAAAGTAAATAGCTTGCAACACTTCAGCTACCATGTGCCTCTGAAAGATAGCCCAGGGACGGGCCCTTAGGCTAGGGTTCAAGCATTAACCAGAGCTTCAATTCCTTCCCCTCTCTTTTCTTCTATAAAATAGAGATGGTAACAGCTACTGGCACTTCTGAGAGCTGATTCTGAACCTGGCAATGCTGTAGCTACTTACTTCCAAACAAGAAAGCAAGAAAGAACACTGTGTAGCCCAGTAAAGGCTGATATCGTTCAAACAGCACAACACCACACTCTCTGGAAATAGACCCTTGGAAATTTCTCAAGCCACCTGCCCCATCAGTACCTCCTGGGATGACCACCTTGGTTAGGCCAGGGGTGGGTGGGCAAACTAGGACCCATGGGCCAAATCCAGTCTGCCACCTGTTTTTGTATCTCCCACAAGCTAAGAGTGATTTTAACTTTTAAAAATTGTTTTGTGTTTTGTTTTGAGATGGAGTCTCATTCTGTCGCCCAGGCTGGAGTGCAGTGGTGAGATCTTGGCTCACTGCAACCTCCACTTCCCAGGTTCAAGCAATTCTCCTGCCTCAGCCTCCTGAGTAGCTGGAACTGCAGGTGTAGGCCACTATGCCCTGTTAATTTTTGTATTATTATTTTTTTAAGATGGAGTTTCGCTCTTGTTCCCCAGGCTGGAATGCAGTGGTGCAATAATAGTTCACTGCAGCTTCAAACTCCTGGATTCAAGTGATCCTCCTACCTCAGCCTCCTGAGTAGCTGGGACTACAGGTGTACATCACCATGCCCAGCTAACTGCTTTATTTTTGTAGAGATGGGGTTTTGTCATGTTGCCCAGGCTGGTCTCACACTCCTCACGCCAACCTCCTGTCTTGGCCACCTACAGCGCTGGGACTAGAGAGATGCGCCACCACGCCCAACCAACATTTTTAAATCATCAAAAACAAATAAAGATAAGAACAATTCTGTTTTATGACACATGAAAGTTATATGAACTTTGAATTTCCCCATCCATAAATAATGTCTGATTGAAACATAGCTGGGCCTATTCAATTACATAACTATGGCTGCTAGTGCAGGAAACAGCAGAGTTGAGTAGTTATAACAGAGACCGCACAGCCACAAAGCCAGAAATATTTACTGTCTGGCTGTTTACAATAGCAGTCTGCTGACCCCAAGCTAGGCATGAGTTTTCAACCCTGACATGAGGAACTTTATAGGATTCTGATGCCAGAGTCCCATCAGCATCTCTAGGGAGCAGAGGTGGGGGTCTCAGGCACCTCTAGGGGGTAGAGGTGGCGGTCCCAGACATCTAGATTTTTCAAAATCCCCCCACCAGGAAATTCTCATGTGCAGCCAAGAGTGAAAAACCTGATAGATCTACAGCCAATATTTGCATGCAGGCAGCTGGTCTTTCAGAGCAGAACTGCATGGCAGTGAAATGGGACTCATTAAAAAAACAACTTCTGCCTCCCCATCCCCAACTTTATTTCAAGTCCTTCTATACGCTAATCCACACTCTTTTCTCTCCTCTCTGAACTCTGACCCCATTCACATGCCAAGGAAAATCAGGCATCACTTGCGACCTCACCTACTTAGGAGTTCTGGCTTCTTAGATGGCCCACGCCTTCAGGACAAGATCCCAAATACCTCCCAACTCCAGAGGGCTCTTTCACAACTGAACTCTGTCTTTACTTATTAGTTTGTGTCAATGTTTGTGCTGACCCAGGGCAGTACTCAAGACCAGCAACTTCCACACAGAGTCTCAACGAACCAAGAAAGAGCCGGACCTGGTGGCTCATGCCTGTAATCCCAGCACTTTGAGAGGCTGAGTAGTGAGGATTGCTTAGCTCAAGAGTTTCAGATCAGCCTAGGAAACATGGTGAAACCACATCTCTCCAAAAAATACAAAAATTAGCTGGGTGTGGTTGCACATGCCTGTGATCCCACTACTTGGAAGGCTGAGGTGGGAGGACTGCTTGAGCCCAGGGGTTGAGGCTATAATAAGCCGTGATCATGCCACTGTACTCCAGTCTGGGCAACAGAGCAAGACCCTGTCTCAAATAATAATAATAACAACAACTCTAGAAAAGCCTATGAGGGCTAGTCCCTTGGACAGATGGGGAAACAGAGGTTCCAAGGCTTGATGGTACCTACTCCAGAAGATCACACAGCTCGGTGGCAAAGTTGGATGGTCCAAATCCATCTTTTTAGCAAGTCTAACTTTAAGCTGAGAAAGGAATGATGTAGTCTCCCAAAAAGGCATGTCCATATTATTAAAAATAGGGGACCCCTATGTCCTGGACTTGCTGGGACAATTCCAAATTCTTGTGAGTTTTTTTTGTTTTTGTTTTTTTCATTAAAGTGGTTTGTGAAATGGGTACAACAGCCTCCTCTCTGTGCCCCACAGTGGTATTTTGAAGATGGCATGAAGCCACACCTACAAAGCACTTGGCCTGGCATCCTGAAAGCACCCCATGAATGGTAGTAGCCATGAATGATGGGTAGTGTGTTGCACCCATCAGTCCTGAATTGGAGTTACTGAGAAGACATCTGGCTTCCCCAGTGGATCCCAATTTCCTGGAGGACAGAGGTCATGGTTCCCAAACACGTGTGCGACCCTTCCTGCTACCAGATGCAGGCCTTATGCATGGGAGGTGTGCATGGATGTTTATGGACCAGGAAAACATATCCTAAGAAAATAAAGGATGGTTGCAGAGATTCAGCTACAAGGGCATTCCTCATTATGCTGTTGATAATAGCAAAAAAAAAAAGAAGAAACAGTCTGAATATCTGTTATAGAATTTTCTGCATGATTCAAGTTTATAAATTCTTCCTACTTATAGGGGATTACTTATACTTTTTAAGAGACAGGGTCTCGCTGTTGCCCAGGCTGGAATGCAGTAGCACAATCATTGCTCACTACAGCCTCAATCTCCCAAGCTCAAGCAATCCTCTTGCCTTAGTCTTTCGAGTAGCTAAAACTCCAGGCATGCAACACCAGGCTCAGTTATTTTTTTTTTTTGTTGGTAGAGATGGGAATCTCACTATGTTGCCCAAGCTGGTCTTGAACTCCTGAGTTCAAGCAATCCTCCTGCCTTGGCCGCCCAAAGTGCTGGGATTATAGGCATGAGCCACCACACCTGGCCACATTTTTTTTTTTTCAGAGATGGGGTCTTGCTATGTTGCCCAGACTAGAGTGCACAGGAATGATCATAGCACAGTGCAGTCTCCAACTCCTGGGCAAAAGCATCCTCCCTCCTTAGCCTCCTGAGTATTTGGAACTATAGGCTTGCACCACCCTGCCTGGCCAGGATTATTCATACATTTTAAGGTGCACCCATTTAAAGGAACACTATGAATCCAGTAAAAGTATGTTGTAGGCAGGGATTGGCAAACATTTTCTGTCAAGGGTCAGACAGTAAATACTTTAGATCTTACTAGCCAGTCTCTGTCCCGCCACTCAAATCCTCCAGTGAGGTACAAAAGCAGTCATAAACTAGGCATAAATCATAAATCAATGAGCATGGCTACATTCCAATAAAACTTTATTTGTACACACTGAAATTTGTATTTCAGGTAATCTTCACATGTCACAAAACAATCTTCTTTTTTTTTCAATCACTTAAACATGAAAAAACCATTCTCTCCTTGCAGGCCATACCAAAACAGGCAGCAGGCCATACCAAAACAGAAAGCAGGTCATAGTTTGCCGAGCCCAGTGGCAGAAAAATACTTAATGTTGAGTGAAAAAGTGAGTTACAGAGGCCGGGCACGGTGGCTCACACCTGTAATCCCAGCACTTTGGGAGGCCAAGGAGGGCAGGTCATCTGAGGTCAGGAGTTCTAGACCAGCTTGATCAATATGGTGAAACCCCATATTTTAGTCTCTACTAAAAATACAAAAATTAGCTGAGCATGGTGGCACGCACCTGTAATCCCAGCTACTCAGGAGGCTGAGGCAGGAGAATCAACTGAACCCAGGAGGCGAAGGTTGCAGTGAGCTGAGATCGTGCCACTGCACTCCAACCTGGGCAACAGAGGGAGACTCTGTCTCAAAAGAAAAAAAAAAGTGAGTTACAGAATTTTCTGCGTGATTCAGGTTTATAAATTAAAACATATCTGCACTAGAAAAAAAAAAGCTGAAGAATATACAACTGTAAACAAAGATAACGGGGTGGAATTATGGGTGATTTTTGTTCCTCTTTTTTGCTTATCTATAATTTTCTGAATTGTCAGCAACAGACATAACATCACTTTGGTAATTTTTTTTAAGTGCAGTAAAATGAAGACAAAAAAAAAACAAACAAAACCAAGTTAGTAGAGCTACAAAGCACTCAGGCACTGAGATGCCAAAGCTAATCTGCTAAGAAAATGACCCTAAATGAGATGCCTGCTCAGGTTCACGTCGACTCGCCACGGCTTCAGCTTCAAAAAGATCTGCCTTCCACAACCATCACCCTTCTGGAGGCGGAGAGAAAGCGGGGAAGGGGTGCCCCTGCCAACGGGCTGATCTTTAGGCACCTGTGTGCTCCGGAGCGCTCTCCTCCAAGTAACGTCACCCCCAAGTCCAGCCCCCTTCCTCCCCTCCTGCCAAGGCCAGCTAGAGTTTCCAAGGCGGGCACCATCTCCCAGCAGCCAAACTCAAAACCCGTGTTTCTTTGGGTGGGGGTGGGGGTAAAAGGGGTGGTGCTAAGAGGACATACAGCTTGACTTCAGGGGGAGGGAAGACTGCATAAGTTTGTAAAAGATCACGGTCATTCCAATTGCAGGCTTACTTACTTTACTTCGCGATCAGGGAAACAGACCTTGCACTTGGCAGGACTCATGTTGACCACCCCGCCGGCCAATCCCACCAGGCTCCCGCAGTGGTGCAGAGCGAGCACCCCTTAACCGCCTGAAGCCGACTCGAGGACCGGGGCCCAGCAGGATAGCCAGGTCGCGACCAGGAGGCCGAGATGCGGTCCTAGAGCGCCGCGGGCGGGGTTCTGCAGCAGCCGGCGGGCGCCCAACTTCGCGCTGCGCTTGCTCCATCCCGAAATGCGCCCTGCGCGCAAGTGTCCCGGGCCGACGCGCCCGCCATGCCCCGCCCATGCCCCGCCCCCACACAGACCCCGCCCCAGGAGGGCCCCGCCTTCCGGACAGAGCCCCGCCCCCGGCCTGGCCTATCGCGGACCCGCCGCTGACCTTGGGCAGCCAAAGACAGCTGCGGAGATTTTTTTTTTTTTAAAGCCTCTCTTCTTTGGTCTCCAGCTCCCCGAATGCAGAAGAGTTCTAGGGTGGCACACCCCTACATATTGGCAGCAGCTGCTATGCTGGAATACTCACTCGATAGGGAAGCGGTGGAAACAATGGGAAATTTAAAATGTGAGGCAGAGGTCGCCACTGTGCTCGTTAAAAGTCCCTTTTGTCAAGTCAGCTTTTATTTTCCAAACTCCTGGTTTTGCTCATCTTTTCACCTCCACTCCCAGGGACAGGTGGCTGTGCGATCACCCAGTGTGCTTCTAGAGGCATTTTGCACCACCTGGGTCCGCTACTAAAGCGAGTGCCTCCAGAACAGGGAAGACCCCAGCAGCCCGGTGATCCTAAATAAACTCCTGGTAAGACTAACATTTACTAAGTGCTCCTTTGTTCCTCTGTGTCACTTAATCCTCGTGGCAATCTTATTGTTTTTAATCCCCATAATACAGATGAGGAAACTGAGGCCCAGAGATGCATGTTATCTGAAGTGCCAGAGCCCAGGGTCTTAAACGCAGACAAACTGATTCAAGTTAGAATAAATGAATGAGGCCAGGCCTGGAGGCTCATGCCTGTAATCCCAGCACTTTGGGAGGCTGAGGCAGGCAGATCACTTGAGGTTAGGAGTTTGAGACCAGCCTGGCCAACGTGGTGACACCCTGTCTCTACTAAAAGTACAAAAATTAGCCGGGCGTGGTGTGCACGCCTGTAGTCCCAGCTACTTGGGAGACTGAGGTGAGAGAATCACTTGAAGCTGTGAGGCGGAGGTTGAAGTGAGCCAAGATGGCACCACTGTACTTCAGCCTGGGTGACAGAGTGAGACTCCATCTCAAAAAATAAAAAATAAACGAATGAATGCTTCTTTAAGTAATGTTGTAATAAATATGAAGGACCAAAATACTTCCTAGAACACACCGCAGTAATAATAAAGGTATCCTACTTTCATACCAAACAAACCAAAAAGAATGTAAATGCCAGCAACTAAATTCCCTTCCTGAGTAATCACTCTGTGGTTCTCCCAGTGTACATTAATTAAATTTGTGTACCTTTTCTCCAACTAATCTGCCTTTTACAAGTTGATTTTTCAGCAAAATTTCAGAGGGCAAAGCAGAAGTTTTCTCCTTGGTCCCTACAATCATTATGCATTCTATGCATGTAACAAAATTTTACATGTATCCTATAAATGTGTAAAAATATAATATATCAGAATCATGAAAACAGGCTGGGCATGGTGGCTCATGCCTGTAATCCCAGTACTTGGGTGGCTGAGGTGGGCAGATCACTTGAGGTCAGGAGTTCAAGACCAGCCTGGCCAACATGGTGAAACTCTGTCTCTACTAAAACTACAAAAAGTAGCTGGGTGTGGTGGTGGGCACCTGAAGTCCCAGCTACTCCGGAGGCTGAGGCAGGAGAATTACTTGAACCTGCCTCAGCCTCAAGTAATTGAAGGTAAGTATGAATGGTTAGTTGAGAGGCAGAGGTTGCAGTAAGCTGAGATCAGGCCATTGCATTTCAGCCTGGGCAACATTACGAGACTCTATCTCAAAAAAGAAAAATGAAAACAAATTTTAAAATACAATTAAAAAGTCACTTCACAGGCAGGCTGGGCGCAGTGCCTCACACTTGTAATCCCAGCACTTTGGGAGGCTGAGGCAGGCAGATCACTTGAGGCCAGCAGTTCAAGACCAACCTGGCCAACATAGTGAAATCCTATCTCTAGTGAAAATATAAAAATTAGCTGGCATGGTGGTGCATGCCTGTAATTCCAGCTACTCAGGAGGCTGAGGTGGGAGGATTACCTGAGCCCAGATAGCCAAGGCTGCAGTAAGCCATGATCCTGCTGCACTCCAGCCTGGGCAATAGAGCGAGACCCTTTCTCAAAAAAAAAAAAAAAAGAAAAGAAAGAAAGAAAAAGAAAAGAAAAGGCAAAGGCAAGGCCACATTTCCAGGGGGCGCCAAGTACTTGGCCCTAACATAAACACCCTGGGCCCTTGTTGAGGCAGCCTTGCCTGAGAGCAGTGGATAGCTATGCTCTAACCATATATTAAATAACATTTTAACACCAGGTTTAAGGAAAAAAACAGGTAAACAAAATTCTCAGTTCTTCAAGTTTCTAGGAAGATGTTCACGGCCTTGTCTTCACCTCCTCCAAAAAAGAAACCCACTTTACCCCAATTTTTTAAGTTTCAAACCAAAACCAACAAGTATTTGTCCTCCAAATGTCCCCAGTGTAAATGTAACCATCTCAAAATAGGGAAAGCAATGAAAATCAAGAAATGAAGATAGTTCAAAACCCCCCTACCCTACCCAAGGTCAGTTAGGATCGTGCGGAAGAGAACCGCTTGCCAGCATACTTGCATCACTCTAGATTATTATTCTCTATTGCAAAAACCCCAACACTACTTAAATATTGTATAGATTTTTCTCACTTCTCTGCTAATGCAGCCTGAAAGACAGCCTCACCCATCTCAATATGACCCAGGGTCTCAATCAAGGGATTTCACTCAGATGGGCGGGCTTGGCATTTCATCATAGTGATCGTTACCTTGCATTTTTCTCTAATTGCATTATTAGGGTTAGAAGATGGAAAGAAATGAATAATATTCAGTTAGTGCAAAAGTAATTGCAGTTTCTGCCATTAAGTGATTGCAAAAACTGCGATTACTTTTGCACCAACCTAATATCCACCTCCAAGCACAACACCACCTTTATACAAACATCCACAGTTGTGCTTTTTGATGAAACAGTTCAAGCATGGCGGTAGCTGCTGTCTCATGCATTAAGCCCTTCCTCTCAGACTTACTAGAAGCTCAATTTTACTTGCTGGTACTACAGAGGGAAAACCCAGGTCAAATGAACAATACACACACAAAATCAAGAAGATACACATGCAGTGACTAGCAGAGTGGTGGAAAGACTGTGCCATGATGAGCTTGAACTTGTCCTTCCCTTCAAGGATGAGCTTAAACAAATCCCTCCTCTCCACTTCCTCATCTATAAAATTACCCACATATAATTTGCCTTTGTTTTTGCAGAAACGCAAAACAATATAATCCCTTTCAATATATAAGGCGGGTGGGGGGAAACGTTACATGAAGTATAGAGCAGAAGTGAATGATTTTTCTAAAACAGGGCAATGATGTTTAAGGGGGAGGGGTAAGTATGAATGGTTAGCTGCTCTGTACCTTGTATGAACTTCATAGTCACTCCCAGCTTCTGTATCCAATCCACAAATAGAACAACTCAAAGACAGGGATCCTCTTTCCCCCACGCTCCTAGAAAACCTTTTAGGAGGCCGGGCACGGTGGCTCACACCTATAATCCCAGCACTTTGGGAGGTGGGCAGATCACAAGTTCAGGAGTTCAAGACCAGCCTGGCCAACATGGTGAAACCCCGTCTCTACTAAAAATGCAAAAATTAGCTGGGCATGGTGGCACATGCCTGTAATGCCAGCTACTCAGGAGGCTGAGGCAGCAGAATTGCTTGAACCGGGACCTGGGAGGCAGAGGTTGCAGTAAGCCAAAATCACGCCACTGCACTCCAGCCTGGGCTACAGAGTGAGACTCCATCTCAAAAAAAAAAAAAAAGAAAAACATTTTAGGAGCTAAAGAGACTCGAAAAGAGAGTTTCTGCTACCCCCTTTGTAAGTCAATAAATGTCTAAAAAAAACATTACAGAAAGATCCTTGACATTTCACTGAGGGGCACATAAAAATATTTACAGACAATTTAGTTTTCTGACCTGCTCATTGCTTGGAGCTGATGAGAAGAGGTTTGGATGGGGATGACGAACAAAAAGCTGGGAGAGTGAGGCGATGCCAGGTCCCTGGTGTCAGCTCCCTTTCCTGGTATCCTTTCACCTACCTTCACCTGCGGGGCCCCCCTCCACATGTCCAGACCCCACAGAGCTTCATTTGCCATCTGGGGATCTGAGATCCGCCTTGCTAAACCGTTCTTACCTCAGTGATCCCAACATGGTCATGAATGGTGGCAGGAAGGAAGGCTTCAGCACCTGTGTGCTGTTTTGGACTTTATCCTTTTATCGGGACACTTCACCTGCCTTTTCAATCCTCTTCCTCCTCTGTGGATACAGGTTGCTACACCTTCAAAGTGTAAGTGCAGCCGGGGCTTGGGAATAACCAAGAGTACAGGCAAGAACTTGGGAGAAGCCCACCCAACTAATGGCTACTGAACCACCTCTGGTCCTTCCACTCCCGGCACTTGCTCCCACTCAATCTCAACAATCTTCTAAGGCAGGCACTAGTATTATCCCGCCCCAACAGAGCAGGAAATGGCAGCTCAGAGAGGTAACAGGAGAGGTCTGAATCCAGACCTGTTTGTGGGTCCTGGGCCCTTACTCTGTCGCTGCGCGCTGGATCTAATGACAGTGATCGCATTGTGGGTGCTGCTTTAAGTGCTATGCTCAGAGCAACTCAGAGAAGCCTGATTCCAGCCCTGTGAGGGAGATAACACTATGACTTCATTTTAGAG
Organism: Cacajao melanocephalus; assembly: GCA_963573385.1. Lineage (NCBI taxonomy): Eukaryota > Metazoa > Chordata > Mammalia > Primates > Pitheciidae > Cacajao > Cacajao melanocephalus. Next base: position 11,012 of record CAUYLG010054607.1, on the reverse strand, counting down.
GACACTGAGGCACAGAAAGTCACAGAACTTGGCCCCAAGCCACATGATGGCTGGGTGGAGGAGCCAGTGCACCAGCCTCCAGCCTCAGCCTCCCGCATGTGTGGTCTTAACTACTCCACAGCTCTCTCTCTAGAACTGGTGGGGAATGCCCTGGCCCGTGGGCTCTCACCCTCCTTTCCCTGGCCTCCCTAAACACAGAGGCCATATCTCACCATCTCTGCATCTGCGGTGCCAACTGAGTGCCTGGCACCCAGCAGCGTTGCAATAACTGCTCCTAGGCCAACAAATGGATGGGACAAGCCTTGGCTTCCCCACCAGACCATTTCACCCCTTAATGCATCCTCCCTCTTGCCTAGAACCCAGACATCTGCAGTCATTTACCAAGGAGAAAATGGTTCTAAATAAACAATTTTGTTAAGAGAGATAGGGTCTTGCTCCGTTGCTCAGGCTGGTACAGTGGCACAATCATAGCTCACTGCAGCCTCAAACTCATGGGCTCAAACGATCCTCCCACTTCAGCCTCCCAGTAAATTAACAAACTTTCTCCCCGTTTTCCAGCTACTCTCTTTCCCTATCTCCCAGCCCCCTCCCTGCTGTCTGTTCCTCCGCATATAAAGGAACAAGGCCACCAACTGACAGAGCCACAAAGAACCTCAGAGTGTCCAGTCTGGCCCCTAAGAAGGTGGTGATGTCCTCAAGCTCATACAACTTAAGGTTGCCCATAAACTACCCCTGTCTCTCGACCCTTCCCACAAGTTAGGAGGAGGACGGAGGTGCCTGTCCTGGAGCCCAAGCCTTTGATCCCGTGGGGGAAGGTTAGGCAGTGACACTAACACAGGCAGTTTGCTGACTGATTTCACATTCACATCTAATGAGGGTTTGGGTTCAAATGGTACTCTGGGCCTCTGATTATCTTGCTGGGAGCCGTGGAATCTCTCTGGGCTTCAGCTTCCTATCTAGGAAATGAGATGATTGGTTTACTCTTTCCCCCAATATTTATACACTGTTTTATTATTAGACATTGTTAAAATGCATTATAAAATGATATTTAGAGCAGAAAATTAGAAAATACAGAAGAAAATTTAAATCACTCATGATCATACCACATAAAAACAATGATTACTTGCACACACACATATTTATTGGGCACATTTATTAAGCAAAAGCATTTTTTGTGCTTATTCTATGCCAGGAACTGTTCTAAGCATGTTATATATAGTCCCTAATCCCCTATCTGAAACTCCCAGGACATGATGTGCTTTGGAACTTGGAAATTGTTTTTACGAAGGTAAAACTTTCTGTTCCACATTATCACATTAATATTTCAGCAGAAGAATAGGATAAATAATCACTATAAATAACTTCACATCAATTCAGGACAGGTTTTGCTACTAAGTGAGTTCACCACTAATTTATGAACTTGAGTTTCATAACTTTAAGTTTCAGGATTCCAGCTGCAATCTCAGCAGTCCTGAACCTATCCCATTCCATTCAGTCCACATGTGCTCCCCATAGGGTCATCCTCGTAGGGGTACAAGCTAGGAAGAAGTGGCTTTGAACCTGGTGTCTTACCATAGGCCCACTATACACTAACCACACGCTGTTTGTCCAACAAAATGAGATCGCATGGAACAGGAGGCTCTTGTAACCTTCATTTCAGAGCATGCAAGCAGCGATTTTGCTACATCATGTAATGTTCTCATTAGCTCTGTTTCGAAGTGTTGCATGGGAATTCCAACCCTTGGGGACTGTTTCTAAGTCCAAGGAAAGGCCAAGCTCTAATCTCCGCCCTGAGATGAACCCAAAGGGGAGGAGCTGGGAGGAGAAAGCTTAACAGACAGCACGAGGTCATTGGATCCATATTCTCAGCCAGCCCTTGCCAGCTGGGAAAAAGAAGAGAAAGGCTGAGTTTGCATCATCCTATCAAAGACAGAAGAAAAATTGAAAATTGGAGTGTCACCCTAGAACTAGTCTCCAAAGTCACAAGATACATGCAGAATTTTATGAGAACAAAAATTTACTGCTGCTAAAGAGCAACAACTATAGAATGCCTATTCATCTGTTAATTCATTAATTAATCCATTCATTCATTCTTCCATGTACTCATTCATTCATACATTCCCATAATCATTCATCACGTGTTTTGCATTCCCCTGAAATGGAGAATTCTGTCTTTGGCAAGCTTATTGCAGCTCATTTTGTTCATGCATTTAGCAGATATTCAAAGCCTACCATGAGCCAGCACCAGCCTAGGCAGTGGGGAAAAAGAGACCACTATAAATATGGCCCTGCCTTCAAGGAACTTGCTGTCCAGTATAGGGAGACAGCTAATAACCAAGCAGATAATTAAAAAAAAAAAAGACATAATCTTTTAGAAGCCAGCTGGAGAGGCTCACACCTGCAACCCCAGCACTTTGGGAGGCTGAGGTGGGTAGATTGCTTGAGCTCAGGAGTTCAAGACCAGCCTGGCCAACATGGTGAAACCCAGTCTCTACTAAAAATTAAAAACATTAAAAAAATAAAAAATAGCCGGGCATGGTGATGCATGCCTATAGTCCCAGCTACTCAGAAGGCTGATGCGAGGGGATTGCTTGAGCCTGTGGGGTGGAGGCTGCAGTGAGCCGAGATCGCACCACAGTACTCCAGCCTGGGTGACAGAGCGAGACTCTGTATCCAAAAAAAAAGACATAATCTCAAGAAATGATTAAATGTTGCAAAGACAATAAATCAGAGTGATTGATGAAGATACTGAAGATGGTTGGGGCGTGGATATTTTAAAGGTGAGAAGGGGACAGGGAAGGCCCTTTGAGGAAGTGACTCTGATGGGCAAAGAGCTAGGAGTAGAGGCAGGACCGGCTACAGAATTTGTAGGACCCAGTGCAAAGTGAAAACAGAGTGAAAACACAAAATTATTAAGAATTTGGGGCTGGGTGTGGTGGCTTATGCCTGTAATCCCAGCACTTTGGGAGGCCAAGGTGGGCAGATTGCTTGAGCTCATGAGTTTCTGACCAACCTGAGCAAAATGGCAAAACCTCATCTTTACCAAAAATGAAAATATCAGCCAGGTGTCGTGGCACGTGCCTGTAGTCCCAGCTACTTGGGAGGCTGAGATGGGAGGATCACTTGAGCCCAGGATGTCAAGGCTGCAGTGAGCCATGACCATACTCTGCACTCCAGCCTGGGTATCAGAGCAAGATCGTCTTTCAAAAAACAAAATAAAAAAGGATTTCAAGATGGCGACAACAGAGTGTCAAAACAAGCATGGGGTCCACTGAAGCACAGGGCATGCCTGTGAAGCTGGCCACGGTGGGAGGTCAGGGTTCAGGGGTTGGGAGAAAGAGTTTCAGTTCAGAGGGAACAGCCAGTGCGAAGTCCCAGAACAGGAACGCAATTGTGAGAGCTCTGGGATGCGAAAGGTACTGCAGGAAGGAGAAGGCCCCTTGATGACTGCTTCAGAAAGAGCTTCCTCCCAAACCACAGACTTAACACAAGCATGCTCCATCAGTGCCTTGCCAGCCTCCCAGCTCCTGGCCTGGCAGGAAGAGGTGAATGTAGGAAGTGGCCTTCCAGGGCAGAGCAGCAGTGAAATGACTGCCCAAGGAAACAGCAGAGAGCAGAGGCAGATCCACAGATACAAGTTGCTTCTTCGGAACCCTCAAATAACCTCGAACCCTGGCCTCTTCTCTCAGGCCTTAGTTGTCTGTCTTGGAAACGGGGCAAGGGTTGGATCCCACCTGGAGAGACTAGCTTAAACCTCTAGCCGCTGCTTCCATTTTGCAGAAGCAGGACCTCAAACAGAAGATTGGTCAGAAGGTACAGATTATTTAGCAACTTACCAAGAAAAGTAATTTTTTTTTTCAAGTCAGAGTCTCACTCTGTTGGCCAGACTAGAGTGCAGTGACGCAGTCTCAGCTTACCGCAACCTCTGCGTCCCGGGTTCAAGTGATTCTCTTACCTCCGCCTCCTGAATAGCTGGGATTACAGGCACCTGCCACCAGGCTCAGCTAATTTTTGTAGCTTTTTTTTTTTTTAGCAGAGACAGGGTTTCCCCATGTTGGCCAGGCTGGTCTCAAACTCCTGAGCTCAAGTGATCCACCCATCTCAGCCTCCTGAAGTGCTGGGATTACAGGTGTGAGGCACTGTGCCTGGCCTCAAGAAAAATGATATTTTTTCAGAAGGAGCTTTCTAGATTCAACTAACAGGGATTCTTGTTCACGTATTTGCCTTTTTGGGTCAAGCTTTATTTCCTCAATGCTCCATCCAGCTGGTTACAGGCAGCTGGCTGGCCGGCCTGCACGCACCGCCCTTAAATATAATGTATGTGTGTTCTCACTTGTAAGTGGAGCTAAACAAAGTGTACGCATGGACATAAAGAGTGGAAAAATAGACACTGCAGATTCAGAAAGGTGGCGGAGTGGGAGAGGGTAAAGAATGAGAAATTATCGAATAGATATGATGTACACGATGCAAGCAGTGGTTGCAGGAAAAGCCCAGGCTTCACTGTTAGGAAATACATCCAAGTAACAAAACTGTACTTGCACCCCTAAATCTAAAAACCTAACACAAAAATTTAATGTATGGTTTCGGACTGAGCCCCTGCACTCAGCCCCAACAGACCAAACCAAAACAGATCACTCCTGGCTAACTGCCTGGTAACAGTCTGAACTTTGAAACTGACCAGTTATCCAAAAAACAGGAGATTCATAGCAACCAATCAGAAGGGGTCCAGTTTGCCTGAGTGAATATGATAAGAAAGTTGCGTCTGTTTTAACCCTATAAGGAAAGTCACTTTGAAACTGTGAAGCTGGTCTTTGTCCCTTGTTTCTGCTTTCTTCAGCCCTGTCCTGTCTATAAAGCCGAGCTCCTCTCTGCTCAGCTCTTCAGAGCACCCATTCTATTTTATAGGATGAGGTGCTGCCTGATTTTAGAATTGTAAATAAAATCCAATTAGAATTTTAAACTAAATTTTTTGCTGCGATTTTGTCTTTTGACACCACCCTCCATGGCCCACCCCCAAATCTGCTTGGGTGTTGACCTGTGGACACCAGGAAGGAGGTATCACTTCCCTGCCTGTGTGTGTGCAGAAGAGTCAATGGGCAACCAGCAAACACCAGGCCACCAAGTGTCCCAAAGATGCCAAAATCCAAAGCCAAAAGCTCTATAAGATAACAGAATGCTCAGCCTCATTTTATTTTGTTTATTTTTTGAGACAAAGTCTCGCTCTGTTGCCCAAGCTGGAGTACAGTGGCGTGATCTCGGCTCACTGCAACCTCTGCCTCCTAGGTTCAGGCAATTATCCCACTTCAGCCTCCTGAGTATCTGGGACTACAGGTGCGCACCACCATGCCTGGCTAATATTTTTGTATTTTAGTATAGATATGGTTTCGCCATGTTGCCCAGGCTGGTCTCGAACTCCTGAGCTCAGGCAATCCACCCACCTCAGCCTCCCAAAGTGCTAGGATTACAGGTGTGAGCCACCGCGCCTGGCTTGATTTTATTTTATTTTTTATTTTTGCAGAGGCAGGGTCTCATTATATTGCCCAGGCTGCTCTCAAACTCCTGGGCTCAAGGGATCCTCCCACCTCAGTCTCCCCAAATGCATGAGCCACTGCACCAGGCCTCAGCCTCGTTTTTATATATGTCATTTCCAACAGGCTGGAACACACAGGTTTTGACATAATTTGTTCATCCAGCCAACAATCAGAGGAAGCAGGCAGTAGCACACATGTGTAAGGCTTGACTCCCTGAAGATTCTTTGATGTGGGATTCTCACTACAGTTCATTAGAAACAACAAACACACATGGGCCTCCTCTGTCAGAGGCCCCTGATTCTGGAGCTGAGACTATTCCTTGAGGAAATGCCAGCGTTTCGGGAGGCGCCAGCAGAACCACCAACATTGCCCCTGAGTGCTAAAATTCTAAATTCTCAACTCTGACAAAGCACACAGACTAGTGACAAAAGAACTACCTGTATTTCAGTGAGCTTTAGGGCCGCAGGTCACACCTCAGGAGTCTGGTGCAGCTTTCTCATTCTTTTTTTCTTTTTTTAAGACAGATCTGCCTCTGTTACCCAGGCTGGAGTGCAGTGGCACAATCTCAGCTCACTGCAACCTCTGCCTCCTGAGCTTAAGTGATTCTCCCACCTCAGCCTCCCTAGTAACTGGGACTGCAGGTGCATACCACCACAACTGGCTAATTTTTATATTTTTTTATAGAGATGGGGTTTTGCCATGTTGCCCAGGCTGGTCTCAAACTCCTGAGCTCAAGCGATCCACCCACCTCGGCCACCCAAAGTGCTGGAATTACAGGCCTGAGCCCCCAGGCCCAGCCTCAGCCTCCTCATTCTAAAGATGAAAAATTGGAGGCTCAGAAAGGGGAAGGGACTCATCCAAGGTCATGCAGCGAATCACTCCTCCCTGTACCATGTCATAGCCCTTTGAATCCCCCACAATCCACATGTCATTCAGCTCCACTTTCACTGCCTCTCCAAGATCCCTCTGTCCCTCCTGCCAGCCCTTTGCTGGAACAAAGTAGGATAAAAGATTTATCAACAGTGCTAGGTTTCTATGCCATGAAGACATAAGGGCAGGAAATTCAATCAACATTTTAATTTCATTTTCACTAACAGATAGTTAAGTAGGCAGGGCACAGTGGCTCATGCCTGTTATCCCAGCACTTTGGGAGGCCAAGGTATGCAGATCACTTGAAGTCAGGAGTTCGAGACCAGACTGGCCAACACTGTGAAACCCCGTCTCTACTAAAAATACAAAAAGTAGCTAGGCGTGGTGGCACGCACCTGTAATCCCAGCTACTTGGGAGGCTGAGGCAGAAGAATCGCTTGAACCTGGGAAACAGAGGTTGCAGTAGTTGAGATCATGCCACTGCACTCCAGCCTGGGTGACAGAGTGAGACTCTGTCTCAAAAAAAAAAAAAAAAAAAAACAGAAACATAGTTAAGTATCTTTCACCTTTATAAATGCACCAGCTCAAAAAAGCTGTGGTTTAAGCTCAAACCAGTAAACACCCCTCAAAATGGTGGTGGGAAGACAGTGGGTGGAAAGGTAGGTAGGAGACTTGCCCCCTTTCTATTTATCATCTACCAACACAGATGGTTTATTCTCTTGCCAAGCACCTGAGACATATTAGTTCATTTAATCTTCACAATTATTTTGGCATCCGAGACTCAGGAAATAGTAATAATAATCATCATGTTGTTATTTTGTCAGGTTTGTTGGTTTGATATATTCTTTTTTGTTTTTTGTTTTGAGACAGGGTCTTGCTCTGTTGCCCAGGCTGGAGTGCAGCGGCACGATCATAGCTCACTGTAACCACAAACTGCTGGCTCATGTGATCCTCCTGCTTCAGCCTCTCAAGTAGCTGGAACTACGGGTATGCACCACGATGTCTGGAAAATTCTTAATTTTAAAAATTTTTTTAAGAGATGGGGTCTCAGTATGTTGCCCAAGCTGGTCTTGAACTCCTGGCCTCAAGCAATCCTCTTGCCTCAGCCTCCCAAAGTGCTAGGATTACAGGTGGGAGCCACCACACCTGCCTGCATTATCCCATTTAATCCCTTCCACATTTTACAGAAGTACTGAGGCCTGAAGAGGTGAAAGGTCATGCCCAAGGTCACACAGTAGGGGGTGGCAGAGCAAAAGGTTGAACCCAACTCCATCTGACTCCACAGGCTGTGCTCTTTGTACTAGAGTCTAAGACTTCCTCTTCCCTTAACCCTTCTAGAAACTCAAACACTCTTCCCCTGAAAATTGTCAGTATGGGAATACTTTCCTCTTCCTTGTTCTCTATCTGCTACTTCTAGCTACCAGGGTTAAAATCAAGCTCACTGCTAACATGGACGCGTGTGGAAGACCACCTCTAGATTTTTCTCATTTGGGCAGAGAGAGTACAAGAGATGCTTAAAATAATAGCCAATAAAACTCCACTCCAGAGGGGAAAAACACACTGGAAGGACGAAATACGGGAATGAGAGCAGAGGTTCCCTCTGGCTGGTGAAGTTTTGGTTGGCGGCTCTTTTCTTCTCTTTGTTCTCCTGTATTTCCCAAGTTTTCTGCCCAGAAGTGCTGTATATCATTTGTCATTTGGCTGCGGCAGAGGAGAAGGTAGATAACAACAACCGTAACAAGGCCACTGACTGCAGCCCCTGGGATAGTCTCACCTATTATGAACCTACAGGCATGAATTTATTTTCTTTTCTTTTTTTTTTTTTTAAAGACGGGGTTTCACCATGTTGGTCAGGCTGGTCTTGAACTCTGGACCTCAGGTGATCCACTCGCCTTGGCCTTCAAAGTGCTTGGATTACAGGCGTGAGCCACCACGCCCGGCCCAGGCATGAATTTCTAACAGTCAAATTGATGGCGACCTTTGAGTGTTTGAGTTTCTGCTTTACAGACATCACTGGGTGAAGGCTGTTTTTCAATTGTCAGTTACCTGCTGAATGAATGAATGAATGAATAGGGTGGGTGTGGTAACTCATGCCTGTAATCCCAGCCCTTTGTAATCCTCCAAGGCAGGAGGATTGCTTGAGTCCAGGAGTTGGAGACCAGCCTGGGCAACATGGTGAGATCCCCATTTCTACAAAAATTTAAAAATTAGCTAGGTGTGGTAGCACACACCTGTAGCCCCAGCTACCCAGGAGTGCCCTGAGGTGGGAGGATTGCTGGAGCCCAGGAGTTTGAGGTCACAGTGAGCTAAGATCCTACCACTATACTCAGCCAACAAGGTGACAGAGTCAGACTCTGTCTCACAAAAAGAAAAACAAATTGGAAAAAAAAAATGAATGAATGAATCAATGTATCTTCAGGAGGCAAAGAGAACTGCCCCTCCCTCTAGACTACCATCACAGCTTGTGGCTCTTGCCAGCCCTGGCTCATTCAGCTTAAATTATAACTAGTTACACACAAGGTCATCTTCCCCAGCTAGGCTGAGGTCTTCTAGAAAGTCAGTTTCATGAAGCCCTGTGCATGCAGTAGATGCACAAGGAATGATTTCTTTCTTTTTCTTTTTTTTTTTTCAGACAAGGTCTCACTCTGTCACCCAGGCTGGAATGCAGTGACACAATCTCAGCACTGCAACCTCCACCTCCACTTCCCGGGCTCAAGCAATTCTCCTGCCTCAGCCTCCCAAGTAGCTGTGATTACCGGCGTGCATCACCATGCCTGGCTAATTTTTATATTTTTAGTATAGACGGGGTTTTACCATGTTGGCCAGGCTGGTCTTAAACTCCTGACCTCAAGTGATCCGCCTGCCTCGGCCTCCCAAAGTGCTGGGATTACAGGCACGAGCCACTGCACCCAACCTCCAGTAAGATTTTGCAAGGAGGGAAGGAAGGAAAGAGGCTTCCAAGAAGGCTCATGTCTTCTGCATCTGCATAGCTACCCTTGAAGTGTTGGCATCAGCAAATGGCTTGACCGAGGTGGGCATGGGTTGGGAAGGGTGTGGACCCCACCTGAACTCTGCACTCCTCGGTTACAAGAAGAAAAGGCACGTTACCTCATAGCGGGGATGCGCGTCTCAGGTTCACCTGAGGTCAGAGGAGCCTCCAGGGTCAGGGATCCCAGGCTGGCCCGGCTACCCTTCCGGGGACACTCACGAGATGAGCCGGAAATAGAGTCCTCGTCGGAGGAGTAGTCATCAAAAGAGCCCAGGATGAAGCTGGTCATCAGCTGCCTCTTGATGTTTGCTTGCTTCTTGTCTTCTTTGGAGGAGGAGCTGGCTTGCTGGCCCTGGGGCCTGGCTGGGGAGGACAGGCCATTGGTATCTGGGGCCTCCAGGCCTTGTGTCCCAGTCCAATTGGCTTGGGGCTCTGGGGAGGGTGCTGCATCATTGGAAGAAGCAGGGTTTCTTGGGGGCTTCTGGTGGGATGGTGGCAGGGAGTTTCTCCGCCAACCGGCACCTTTGGGGCCTTTGTGGGAGACTGGCTCATCCTGGCTGGGTGTCTTGAGCAGAGAGCAGCCCTCCTCATTTCTCTGCGGTGTCTCCCCTAAGTTGTCAGAGTCTGGAAGGGGCTCCTGGCTCGGGATGAAGTTCGCTTCTGACTTGCTCTTGGTGATCGGCTTGGAGTCCGTCATTTTTCCCCAAATTTTTAACCAGGAGAAGGTCAGACAGGAGAAAATCAGACAAGACAGGAAAAGAAGCAAGACCATTCAGAAAATCTGTAAGGAGAAAAACAGAGACATTTTAGGGTTTACATAATCAAGTGATTTCTCTCCTAAAGAAGCTAGTGGGCCAGGAGGCTGTTGCATTCCAGAAACACTGGACGGGGTTCTCCTCCCAGCTCTGCCTGTAACATGCTTGGACATATTCCTTCACCCCTCTGGATCTTAGTTTCCTGCCTCTAATTTAGGTATAGTAACACTAGCTCAATGTATATCATAAACGTGCATGTGAGTGAGAACTAAATTAGAAAATGTATGTTAAGAGACTTCATTCTGATAGCATTATTCATGTCGAAATGTGAAAACAGCCCAAATATCCATTAACTGATGAATGTAGAAACAGAATTGATTGATCTATGGATAAACAGGTGGATCTAAACAATGGAACATTCTTTAGCCATAAAAAGAAGGCTGGCTGGGCACAGTGGCTCAGACCTGTAATCTCAACACTTTGGGAGGCTGGGGTGGGTGGATTGCTTGAGGCCAGAAGTTCCAGATCAGCCTGAGCAACATGACAAAACTCTGTCTCTACTAAAAGTACAATAATTAGACAGGCATGGTGGCCCAATCCTAGCTACTTGGGAGGCTGAGGCATGAGAATCACTTGAACCTGGGAGGTGGAGGTTGCAGTGAGAGAAGAGAAGGAGAAGGGAAGGAGAAGGGAAGGGAAGGAGAAGGGAAGGGAAGGGAAGGAGAAGGGAAGGGAAGGAGAAGAGGAAGGGAAGAAGAAGGGAAGAGGAAAGGAAAGAGAGGGGAAGGGAAGGGGAAAGGAAGGGGAAGGGGAAGGGAGGGGGAAGAGGAAAGGAAAGAGAGGGGACGGGACGGGGAAGGGAAGGGG